>OZ010787.1:67639501-67849685 GCA_963932465.1 Maratus speciosus | reverse complement strand
TAGGCAAGCTGATTATACTAAAATACAGAGACACAATAGTGGTGCGGGCGCAGATGGAGCCAGTTAAAGTAGGCTCTGGCAGGCTTTGTTCGTGCCATCAAGTACCGATGCGTCATTAACAACGTTTTTCGCACCAGGAGCGAAATACTGTTACTGTGGCAATGCTTGGATATCGGAGCTTGAAATTAACTTCTTTTTTTTCATAGGAGATTTCAATAATTTTTTCTGAATCAATTAAAAAAAACTTTTCATCTTTGATTCCATCCTGTGTTATGCAAAAACAGGTATATCGATGATAAGAAAATGATTTGTCTATATGTGGCATGTAAATTGCCTAATGACAATATGAGTACACATTTTGCTTATTAGAAAGAAGAAACACATCAACCTTATGAGTTTGTTTTTCATGTATTTTTCTTTTTTACTATCATAAAACATTTAATTCGCAATTAATACAAACCAAAGTATAACGATAACACTTGGTACACAAAAATCTCCGTATTTTGAATATAAAAATAAAATTTGTGTTTTGTAGATTACGCAGAAATATGTGTAAAAATAAAATATAACCCACATATCTGTGTATTTTGTATATTACACAAAAATATGTGTATTTTATACATTACACAACGATATGTGTATTTTGCATATTACACAAAAATATGTGTAAAAACAGAATATTACACAGATATGTGTGTAAGAATATTACACAGAAATATGTGTATTCCTGTACAATTTACACATTAAGGTGTGTATTTCAAGACTTATCACCTAATTTTTACACATTTGGACTTATCATCAAATTACACATTAAAATGTGTATTTTAAAATTTACACATTTTTGGCAATTTACACACCAATTTACACGTATAGACAAATCGTTTTTGTATCATCGATATACATGTTTTCGTGTGTAAATTTACACATTTTTTTTAGAGTGCACAACCAGAACTGTCTGGAATTCAAGTGCTGATAACGAGGAGGCTAGGTTGTCGGAAAACTTCTTGAAATTACCAGATCATCTCCAAAGTGGGCACGAAGCAGTGCCGTCACTGCTCGGGCTATGTGAGGTGGTGAACCATCTTGCATAAATACGATAGTCTCTAAACACTCTCGCTCTTGCAAGGATGTAATGTCCTGCTGCTGAAGGAGGTCGCAGTAACGGGTACCCGTAATGGGACACCTTTTAGGACCCTGAGAAGTGTTCTCCTCAAAAACAAAAGGGACCAAGAATGAAATCAGCCTTAAATCCACACCATACAGTAATGTAATCAGAGTGCAAAGATTGTTCATTCACAATATTAGGACTTGCAGTACTCCATACGCGACAGTTCTGAGTATTCACTGCTCCGTCTGGGATAAACTGTGCCTAGTATAGCCCCAAATTGTTCCAATGCAATGCATTGTCAACGGTTATTCTGGCCAAACACATCCTCGCAAATTGAGTTCGTGTGTCCAGGTCTGTAGGGTTCAGCACTTGCACAACGTCAATCTTATATGGATGCCACTTTATAATGGATCGAAGAACCTTTCGTACTGTAGACCAAGGGAGAGACAAATCACGTGATACCACTCGAGCATTTGTCGAAGAATATTGGGACCCGGACGCTGTTTAAACCACGGCTTGAGCGACTTCTTCGTCAGTTTCATTTGAAATCCTTTTCCGCCCTCTTCCTTTCAGCACATCTAATCCCCCCCCCCCCCCTGTCTCTTCAAATTTAGACATCATCTTTTTCAAAGCCTACGTTGACATTGGTCCTTTTTATAAGCCTTTCCAGCGTAGATATTCTCGCAGTGCAATTGACAAATTACTGCCGTTCTGATAAACCAACTTCACCAGTAACGCTCTTTCTTCTCTAACGGCATGGTGCAGAATGATTTTACGGCAGTGACTACAGGCTTTTTAAACCGCTCCAAATTTGCATAAAGTCCTTTCTGGTAGAGGAAATCCGCCATCTATCGGTCGAAATTTAAACTAATTTTTTTATCACAGATTTCTTTTCCCCGTGGTCCATATCCTTCTCATATTATAAATGTCAATGTGTTCGAAAGTTTGAATGAAGTCTGCGTCTAAACGGATGAATTAATGCTTTTGTATTTTTGGATATAGGTGGATTACAACCCGGAAATGAGCATAGGCTATGTTTAATTTATTTTATTCAAATATTTTGCTTAATAATTCAAAATTTCATTATTTTTCATGCACAATGAACTGACATTTTCCCGACAAAATTTAACCATCTTCCTTTTTTCATTGCCAAAAAATAAAAACCCAGAATAATAATTTAATTTCTAATTGAAAGATTAAAACGAAAATTTTCAAGTATTTTTAATAATACAAGGTGCATGAATTTTGAGTAAGTGCGGAATGAAGGCAAATGTGATGTCATATATGGAAAATAAAACGGGTATGCTTTGGTGTTGAAATAAAATGAGATTGTGTTATGGTATTAATTCTTATTATTTAAAGAACATTGTTATCAATGCTTACGGCTTATCGTCTGCGCACGGTTAACATAAAGATTTAAATTTTAATTTAAAATAAAACCAACAATGCTATAGCATTGTGAATGGATAATACTTAAGCAAAAAAGCAGCAAAGAAGATGCCCGTCTGACATTGGTCTTAAAATAAATAAATAAATAAAACTTTTGAAGAGCAAACGGATTGCAAATGTCAATAATATGCACAGTAAAATTATCAATGTCGAAAATGACGTAATGATTAGCAGGAAATATGTATTTTCATTCTTAAAAAGTAAAAAATTAACTAGATGGAAAGGTTATGTTCTGTAATCGGGTTCGTAGTCAATTTGCTTTTTTTAGAGAAAGAAATTTGGTGCAAAAATAAATTCATTGTTATAAACAGGTTTGTTTTTGTGTGGTAAAGACTTAATAATATTCTAGATGATCATTTCTTCGCCCACCTTTGGTGCCAAGTATGATTGAAAAACCTATAAAAAAGTATCATTGGATAATTTTCTTGCCACAGATGCCATGTACGCACCTGGTTTGGCACGATCTGTTTTTGACGCCAATTTGGCGAAAACGTCGTTTTCGAATACCAGTTGCATGCATAATTTTAAATTATGTTGTATTACTTAAAAAAGGAAATAACAATAAACAACAAAAAAAAAAGTTTCATTAATTTATGTAATTTTAAAAGAAAATTAAAGTAAATAAATAATTTATTAATAACTAAACAACAATAGGTGGATTACCATGCCAAGCAAAATAATGTATTTTGGTAGCAATTAGGTACCCCGGTGCAAATATCACATCTTGCGCTTTCTGTGCCACGTACGATAGCGTAATATATATATATATATATATAACCATTAATTAAACAAAACCTACCACCATCAAAAACCGTAATATTATGAATTAAAGCTGTAAATATAAAAAAAGTGCCAAATAATTTATTATAAGAATTATTATGGAAGAAAAAAGAAGAAAGTGGACACCGACAAATAATGGAAAAGCTTATATATTGAATTACGTATATAGATTGTCTCCTATAAAATGTGATAAAGAATTGGTTTATTATATATGTTTTTAATTATCGGAAGGGAAATGCTTTGCTTAATTATTGCATCTCTTCTTTTTATGTTACGTGAACGACGTCACGGGTAACAGCTAGTAACTTATATTCAAAGTTTCATCGATATCTGCCAACCAGAGCGGACTCTACGTAGGTCTAAACAGGGTAACTTTAATTATAACCACCCTGTACTTTGGTCTGTGAATAGATTTAAAATTTACTGCAAATGTACGAGAAGTATTTTTTCAGCCTCTAAGGGAGCGTAAAATAAAGACATAGAGATAGATAAAAGGTAAGAATAACAAAATGTTTTTAACCATGAGTCAAGTACAATCAAAGTTGTTTTTCGACATAATCACCGTGAAGATTCAGACATTTGTTATACCGGTGAACGAGTTTTCCAATATCCTGTTCGCAGAAGGTTGGCACGACTGTGTTGAGATAGGTCTCCACGGTGTTTTGTTTTCGTTGAGATGGAAGCGAAATCCTCCTAGGCCTTTCTTTAGCTCTCGACAAAGGCGGCAGTCACTCGGTGCCATGCCGAACTCATGGCCCAACAGCTTCTTTCACAATTTCGATAGAAAGCGTTCGATGAACCGGCGTGCAACCCAGATCTGTCATCGGGTGACTTTCCCCTTCTTCGAGAGCTGAAGACAATGGTGGAGGACATGGCTTCCGTACCAATAAACATCTTCAAGACAGCACACAGTGGAGTATTTGGCTCAAAAACTTCGCCAAAAATGTAAAAATTAAAATTTGCTCAACAATTTTAAAAAGAATATTTTTTAATAGCTCATAAATTGGTGCATCGATCTATGTCGATTTCAGAAGCATGAGTCATAGCAGGTGGATTTTAGCCTCAGTTGAAGAGGAGGTTCCTTTGCAAAAAGACATGCTTCATTATTCGTTTCAACGTTGTTATTATGTTTAATTATGTTTTGACGTATATTTTTTGTGACTTAATGATTTTTTTTAACTAAATAGCTTCATTTTTAATATAATAAAAAAATTAAATTAAAAATGGGTTCTTTTTAAGACTTTTTAGCTCTAACTTAGATATATAGATTTCCATATATAGCTTTCTAAAGGTGTGCCGGGTTTTGCCAAACCATTTTTTAAGTATACTCATAGTTTTTAAGGCCATTTTTTTAACTTCCAAATATAGTTGCCATTGATAAATATAAATTGTTTTGGTAATCTATTAAAAACGCGCAAAAACTAGCATCCCTATACTACAACTCAACTTTAGAGACTTAACTTTGCTAAATATTAATGCAAATAATATGTATACAGTAGCGCTCAAAAGTTTTTGGACAAAGTTAATTCACTTAATTGAAAAGAATAATAAAATACAAAAATCAATCATTTATTTTATTTAACCATATTCAATGTTTTAATTTTAATAAATTAACAATAAATATTAATAATATTTATAAAATTATATATATATATATACTATATATATATATATATATATATATATATATAACCATTAAATAAACATTATCGAATACCAACAAAAACTGTGAAATTAGGAATAAAATAACATTAACAAATACAGTTCCCCCCAACGCACTTAACATAGATTCCAAAAACATAGTAAAAAACAGCAGAAATTGAATGACAGAAATGAAATGATGTAAATTTGTAGAACTTTAGACAGAATCATCGGGTACCAAATACCTTAAGTTCCACAAATAAAATGTGTGGTTTCATCTTCATATTAGCCATAAATTAGCTAAAGAATATGAATTTGGGACTACTACACACAGAAAACCGAGAAATAAACCATTGAACACCAATTAAGTTCAAAATGAAACAAGATTAAAAAGGATAGAGAAAAAAATTACAATTCACAAAATGCAAACTCTTATGTATCCTTTTAAACAGAATGTTAGAAATATTAAAAGATATTTTAAAGAGTCACACAGTGTAAGTTAACAACAAAGGTCATTTTAAAGAGAAAGTTAGGAAACATAAAAATTTCCAAACGTGTTCACAAAATTCAAATGGCCGCCATTTTGAAACAAGATGACGGATAAAGCTGGCCAACGAACTCGGTTGAGGCTTTAGTATGTACTATGCATACGAAAAATTTCATCCAAATCGGTTCAAAATTCGAGAGTTACAGCATGACAAAATCCAGATATATATATAGTGTATATATAATTTTATTAATATTATTAATATATATTGTTAATTTATTGAAATTAAAACATTGAATATGGTTAAATAAAATAGATGATTGATTTTTGTATTTTATTATTCTTTTCAATTAAGTGAATTATTATCTTTGTCAAAATACTTTTTAGCGCTACTGTATATTATTACATTGGTCTATATAAATAATTAAAAGTTTAGATATAGTAAAATTAACTGCATTTAATTAAACGTTACTTGTAAGTAAAACAACTCTATCAACGTTACTTTTCTCTTCTAAGAAGTAAAAAGTTAAGTAAAGTTTGTGTTATATATATAATATTAATTAAATGCATACTTTTTGTGTATATAACATTAATTAAGTGCAAGGATTTTAACTGCGAGATGAAAGGTGAACAGATGAAAAATAATTTTGCCCAGGATTTTTCTTCAAACGCTCCATTGTGCGACGTGAAACTTATTTCAGCACGTTGGCGGAAAGCTTCTATGAAGAGGGTATTGGAAAAGTCGCCCACCGGTATGACAAATGTCTAAATTTTCACGGTGACTGTGTCAAAAAGTAACTTTGATTGTACTTAACTCATGGTAATAAAACCATTTTGTTATTCACAATTGTCTTCATTTTACGCCCCATCGGAGGCGGGGAAAAAAAATGTCCTCCTAATTCCTACATTCAGATTGAAAATACAATGAATAACACTGAATGCGTCTCTAAAATTTAATATATTTTTTTATATCATCTTATTTCTGTATAGTGCACTTAATTTAAACTTCATCAACATCGATTTTTGTTCTAATAATGAAACGTAAGTACGGGTAATTATGCATTGTTGTCAGGGTTGTGCAAAATTTTAATTAGATTAACGATTGAAAGTTAACGATTATTTTTTTAATCCTGACTAAAGATTGACCGATTAAGCTTAGTTTCAATCCAACTCATAGACTAACGATCAGTGATTATTTTAATGTAATCAATGCTTCGATTACGATTAAATCAATTCAATCCTACTCATAGACTAATGACCAATGATTATTTGGGTGTAATCGCTTGCTTTTTTACGATTAAATCAATTCTTAATCTAATTAGTCAATCTAATTAGTCAATCAAATGAAGGATTTATGATTGAAAACTTCATATATTGTTCTGGCTTTGGGGCCTTTATTTTATTTTTTTTTTTTCAAGCTTCTTCTGGTTTAATCACTTTTGATCGCTGCTAAGGTCTTGCATCGGGTCTTGTCTTGGATCGGGTTCTCTTTAAATATTTTGGATTTGGTTCCTTTTTGAGTAGATTCTGACTCTTTCTGGTCGGGCTCGGTATGACTCGAAAGAAAGTCGAACTTCTTTTATCGGGTTTTTTTCGGAACAGTGTCAAGAAGTAAACCTCCTAGAACGTTATCAGTTGATAAGGAGAGTATTTGTGAAATATAATACAGCAATGCCATCATCTGGAGCTGTAGAAACGATGTTTTCTTTCGCTACGGTGATTAATTTATCTACATCTCAAAATTTAGCGGATGATATGTTTGAAAAGAAAGTAGTAATGAAGAGTAATTTAAATTACTTTAAAAAATAACCATATGCTACCTAATTGTTAAAGTAGAGCCGGATAAGTGGAAGGGAAAAGTAATTAGTGTTTTTTTATTATTTTCTCAGTTCAAATTCGATTAAATTGTGAAGACAGGATGTTTAAGGTATGTTATGTCTTGTTATAAACAGTATCTCTTATTTTAAATGCCAAACAAAGATAAATCTTCTTTGTATGACCAAAACATACTGAATTATATTTTGAATTCGATGAATTTTCAGCCCCCTTTTTGACAATCTCTCAATATCTAGTATAAACTCGCATTTAGTCATTTTTAACAGAGTTATCAAAATTTAAAGAACATAGCTCCCAATTCTTCTGTTCAACTTTATTGTTATTTCATGATTATGAATTTTATTTACACATGTAAATTTATATATATATATTTTTTTTTATTTTCGTATACAGTGAAATACGTTTAACACGAAACTGGTCAGACCGAATTTTTTTTTCGTGTTAAAAGAATTTCCAGTTAAATGATTCTTTAAAAAAGAACAAAACTCAGAAACATTTTCGACGTCGTAAAATTTTATTTTGGTTTTCTGTTAAATTATTAGTAAGTTGCATCCATTAGGATAAAAAGCAAGTTAAACAAAATATTGTTTTGGAGGGAAAAAATGAGATCTGTTTTTGAGGTGTCTTTTTCAACATTCTGAGATCTAGCTTGTTTGAACCAAATAAGCAAAGCTGTCTCTAAATCTTCGTGCTTAGCAGTTCTTATATGTTTTCTATCAGGCTTAAACATACTGCGCTCAGACATTAACATAATGGGATCCCTGTTTTTAGCTCACAGGCTATCAAAGCCTGAGAGCTAATGTGCCCGCCCGTTCTGTATGTATGTATGTATGTATGTATGTATGTATGTATGTATGTACGTACGTACGTATGTACGTAACGCGATAACTCTTGATAGAAACATCCGATTTGCTTCAAATTTTTTTCCTAGGTTCACCGTGATAAGGCGCTTCCCTGATTAGTTTTTGGAGTTCATTGGTTAAGGATAAAGGGGGGAAAACGGGGTTAGTCCACACCCCACCCCCTTAATTCAGATAAATGGGTTTTTCATGCAGAATGATTCGATTTGCTCCGAATTTGATATACCGGTTTATTATGTTAAGGAACATCCCTGATTAGTTTTGGGAGTTCATCGGTTAAGGATAAAGGGGGAAAAACGGGGTTAGTCCACCCCCCTTAATTCAGATAAATGTGTTTTTCATGCAGAATGATTCGATTTGCTCCGAATTTGGTATAGCGGTTTATTATGTTAAGGAACTTCCCTGATTAGTTTTGGGGGTTCATTGGTTAAGGGTAAAGGGGGAAAAACGGGGTTAGTCCACACCCCCTTAATTCAGATAAATGGGTTTTTCATGCAGAATCATTCAATTTGCTCCGAATTTGGTATACCGGTTTATTATGTTAAGGAACTTCCCTGATTAGTTTTGGGAGTTCTTTGGTTAAGCATAAAGGGGGGAAAACGGGGTTTGTCCACCCCCCTTAATTCAGATAAATGTGTTTTTCATGCAGAATGATTCGATTTGCTCCGAATTTGGTATAGCGGTTTATTATGTTAAGGAACTTCCCTGATTAGTTTTGGGGGTTCATTGGTTAAGGGTAAAGGGGGAAAAACGGGGTTAGTCCACCCCCCCTTAATTCAGATAAATGTGTTTTTCATGCAGAATGATTCGATTTGCTCCGAATTTAGTATAGCGGTTTATTATGTTAAGGAACTTCCCTGATTAGTTTTGGGAGTTCATTGGTTAAGGGTAAAGGGGGAAAAACGGGGTTAGTCCACCCCCTTAATTCAGATAAATGGGTTTTTCATGCAGAATCATTCAATTTGCTCCCAATTTGGTATACCGGTTTATTATGTTAAGGAACTTCCCTGATTAGTTTTGGGAGTTCATTGGTTAAGGATAAAGGGGGAAAAACCGGGTTAGTCCACCCCCCTTAATTCAGATAAATGTGTTTTTCATGCAGAATGATTCGATTTGCTCCGAATTTGGTATAGTGGTTTATTATGTTAAGGAACTTCCCTGATTAGTTTTGGGGGTTCATTGGTTAAGGGTAAAGGGGGAAAAACGGGGTTAGTCCATCCCCCTTAATTCAGATAAATGGGTTTTTCATGCAGAATCATTCAATTTGCTCCGAATTTATTATACCGGTTTATTATGTTAAGGAACTTCCCTGATTAGTTTTGGGGGTTCATTGGTTAAGGATAAAAGGGGAAAATGGGGGTTAGTCCACCCCCTTAATTCAGATAAATGGGTTTTTCATGCAGAATCATTCGATTTGCTCCGAATTTGGTATACCGGTTTATTATGTTAAGGAACTTCCCTGATTAGTTTTGGGGTTCATTGGTTAAGGGTAAAGGGGGAAAAGGGAGGTTAGCCCGCCCCTCATAATTTAGATAAATGGGTTTTTCATGCAGAATGATTCGATTTGCTCCGAAGTTGGTATACCTGTTTATTATGTTAAGGAGCTTCCCTGATTCGTTTTGGCGATTAATTGGTTAAGGATAAAGGGGGGTTAGTCCACCCCCTTAATTTAGATAAATGTTTTTTTTTTTTGCAAGGTTATTCGATTTGCTCCAAGTTTGGTATACCGGTTTATTATGATAAGGAGCTTCCCTGATTAGATTTGGAGGTTCACTGGTTAAGTATAAAGGGGCAAACGGGGGCTAATTCCCCTTCACTTATTTTTTTGAGGGGCATTATCCTTTAAAATAAGAGTATAATATACAATTACTGTGAATAGTCTGTGAGCTCAATGCCATCAGTTTAGCTGGGCACTTTTCTTTTTTATTTACTTTCTTCTATCTTTACAAGAAGAAAGTATTGGATTCGTGAAAAATTTCGACTACCGATTTTCGACGGATTTATACGTTTTAGAATGCCCAGAACACGATTTGATGATTTTTAGAAAATGTCTGTCTGTGAGTCTGTCTGTCACTCTGTCATTCTGTGAGTCTGTATGTGACAAAAATTTTGTAGGCGCTTTATCTCAAGAACTAATGCACGGGATTTCACAAAACTTTATATTTAGTTAGACCTTGATATAAACTCCACCTGATTAGTTTTTGGTGAAAATCGCCCAACAGGTGGCGCTGGTATGTGGTATTTTTTACGATTTCTGCAATAGCTATATCTCAGGAACTACATCACGGATTTTCATAAAACTTCAGATTCAGTTAGTTCAAGATATAGTTTGGTGCTGATTACTTTTTTGTGAAAATCACCCAACAGGTGGCGCTGCTATGCTGCATTATTCATGATTATCGCAATAGCTCCAAATCAAGAAAACATGCACGAATTTTCATCAAACTTCAGATTTAGTTAGTCCCTAATATAAGTTAGTGCAGTTTAATTTTTAGCGTAAATCACTCAACAGGTGGCGCTGCTGTGCTGCATTTTCACGATTTTTGCAAGCGCTGTATCTCAAGAACTATAGCACGGATTTTCATCAAACATCAGATTTAGTATTTACAAAAAACACAAAATTCTCTGATTTTCACCCAAAATTCAGTGGTTTTAACACAAAATTCACCAATTTCAACTCAAACTTACTAGCTTGAAAGCGAATTTTTTTAGTGTTAAAAGAATAAAAATGCATTAAAATGCATCGTATACTGTTCGGACCGCTATATCATTTTGTGTTAACCGATTTTTCATATTAAGTGTTTTCGTGTTAAACGTATTTCACTGTATGCATATGATATAGTGACTATTTACATACTGTAAATGACAGAAAAAAAAAAATTATAGTTTTGAAAATTGATACTTAATTGAAAAAAACCTGAGACTGTTTCGAAATCAAAATTCGCTTTTTTTTTTTTTTTTTTTTTGCCAATTCACGAAATCATTTAAATCTGCTTAATATATAAAACGCTCAGTTGCAAGACATCGAACAAAATTACTCATTTTACAAAAAAAGACCCTTTAAAAAAAGAGTGCATATTTCGAAAAGATTTTTAAAGTGTGAAAGTCATAAAAGGACTTTTGTTAATTAGTACCATCAATAAATAATTAGTTGTATTAGTAATACACTATTATCAAACATGCTTTTAGTTTAAAGAACAATTAAACATTGTTCGATTTTTTTCACATGAATGGAATTTTATGAGTACATTATTGAAATTAACTGGTTTGTCAGTATATTTTGAAAGCTCTTTTTGGTAAAAACAGGGGGGGGGGGGGGATAAAAAGCAAATCCACTGATTTATTTTTATAATGCCATGATGTAAAGCCAATATCGAACTGTTGAATTTTGCTTATACAATGTTCTTTTTTCTTCAGCTTGTTATAAGTTTCTTATGATGTACAACAATTTAGTATGGTTATTTGCACAAAATTTGCTGCAACAAATTAGTTATGCCGTAAAGATTTTTTTTTTTTACTTTAATTCATTAAAATCCTTGAAAAATGTTGGAAAATAAATAAATGTACTGTGAAAATATTCCTGAAAATTTTGGAGTATTTTAATTAAATTAATTGCTCTAAATATGCTACAAAAATTTGCTTTGGCGAGAATGGGTGGAGATGCAAAGCATCCCCTTTGATTTATTCTTACACTTTTATGATGTGAAGCTAACATCAAACTGTTTCATTTTGCTTTTACGATAGACTTTCTTCATCGGTTTGTTGCGAGTTTATTTTTATGATATAAGCATAATTTTGTATGTTACCGTGATGTCGTATGTTTAGCGTAATTTATTACGTTTATTAAACGCAATTTGCAGCTGCAAATCAGTTATCTAATGCAGAATCTTTTTTTTTTTTTTTCCTTTCAATTCTTTAAACTGTTTAAAAATTGTCTAAACATATGTAAATGTGCACTGTAAAAATATTTGTAAGCTCAATAAATAATATTTATAGATCATTTCTTTATATTTAATTAGATTAAAATTCCAACAAAAATATATGTATCTTTTTTTTTTAATTTTGTTTCAAAGTTTAAATGATTTGCAATTAAGGGAAATACACTTGGTACACAAATCTCAAGATTTTATTTTTAGTCATTAACAGTTTTTAATTCAGGCACTTTTCTCCGTGACGGATGTTTGTGGCCTCGGGGGAGGGGGGGGGGGGATTCCACTTTTTGACTATTGTAAATACAAAATCTCAAATCTTCCGGGAGGGGACATATCATCGCTCCAAGGGGGGGGGGGGGGTAGGTCATTAAGTATGGTTAAATATATATATATTTTTTTTTTTCTCTTTTCCGTTAGGAGTTTCTACACTAGAAACTTATAAAAAAGTTGAGTTGAATCTTTTCTATTTTTAACTTGAAAATTACTGCCATTCAAGAAGGAATAAAAAATACATTTTTATGAAATTTTCGTATATTTTCCGTTAAAAGGCGCTTTTTCTCCCATAGCTTTTATATTTCAATTTAAAAAAGTGTAAGGCGCATATATTTTTGTCTTAAAAGTAGCAACCGTGTATAATTTCAAGTTTGTATCCTTAACTTTTCCACAAAAATCGTATTTTTAAACTTTTTTTGAACGCTTTTCGTCATTCATTTCAACCTTTTAAATATCTAAACTTTTTAACTGTTCTGTGAGACTAGTCTTAAAAGTAACATCCACGTCAAATTAAAATTTTCTATCCTTAACAATTTCATTGAAATCGTAATTTAGGACGTTTTTAGAACACTATATGCTGATTTCACCGTTTTAATTTTCGAATTTTTTAGAAACTGCTCTTCATTTAAAACTTTTAAGTAATTACCATCACGCAAATTTAAAGTTCCTCTCCACATCAAAATAATAAATATCGCAATTTCAAAACTTTTTCGCTTCTGCATCTAAGGCAGGGGCACCGACATGAAGTATAGTCTTTGAGGGAGCAGGGACTATCGCCATGGATTTGTGACTATCAAATGATTGATAATATTGATCCTATTTGCCTAAAATAATTTTAAAAGAATATATCAGTTTTATTAAGCGGGTTTCAATTGCCCCTAACCCCCCTAAATAGTTTTAATATATTGACCTCGGTTTATATGAATATTTTTGTGTGACCCTGTATAATCATTTAAAAAAATCGTATAGTGACTCTTAATAAGAATTTCGTAGCAACGAAAGCGTTTTTAAGGAAGTAAACAGGACGGTCATATTTAATTTTTATCTATGTAATTAATGATTAAATTAATCATGATTAAATTAATCAAGATTAAATTCCTGCAGATTGAAAAAATCATAAAAAAATTTTTTAAAGAGCAATTACATTTTCAATTTCAATCATGATAAATTGAATTAGGCGTCAATTTCGTATGATTGAATCTGTAATCGATTAATGCCAACCCTGATTGTTGTGAATTCAGGTATTTTAAATTGATATGACTCGTGTACTTAATCATATTACTATCTGAAACTGTATGTATACCTGTTTGTACATTGTTACAGCATATCGCAAAAACTACAGCATGGATTTTAATGAGAATTTCATTAGTTGTTTTTTAAGGCTTAATTTCAAAAGCATTGAAATAAAAGCTTTACATTAAAATATCAGTGGAAATTATAAATGAATGAATTAATTAATTAAAATACGTTTTCTTTTTAGTCGGTGTAATATTTCGAGGCTTTGATTTCAGAACAAGTGAAATAAAATATCAGTTAAAATTACGTCACTTTAACTGACACACTTGTACTTAATCAAACTACCATGTAAAGTGTGTACCTGTTTATCCGACGTTACAGATTATCGCAAAAACTACTACATGGATTTTAATGAGAATTTTCTAGAATAAAACTTCATGCGTAACTTAAAATTTTGGCTATTTGAGTGCGACAGTGCATAATTTGACATAGACAAAACTGAAGTTTTCTTCTCGTTTTCTCATAAAGTAATTCATTTATTTCATGAATTATACTCTCGTAAAATGGAGGATTAAAAGTCCTTGAAAGTTACGTCACTTTAATGCAGTTGTAATAGAATGTTTCTGTTTTATGATCAAAATTCCTTGTTTGTTTTATGTGTGGTGTAATTTACATTGATAAAAATATTATTTGATAAACTTCTTGCAGAGATTTTTATTTTTTCATTCCAAAAACATTTTTTTCTTTTCAAAATCAATTGTAGAAAGTTGTCAATTGGACAATCAATTGGCCTTTTTTTAAGGAACAGTTTACCTCAAAATTCATCAAAAATTGATGTATTTTTTAAATTATTAAATGAAAGCCTGTTTAATTATGAATACTTTGACACCTCATTTTTACCCATACGGAAATTATATCGCGAGCTATTGTACATCTTTTTAATGCACCCAGTTCAATTACCCACACAAATAAAAACTTTAAATGCCTTTTTTACATGTTCATATTTTCTTCACTTTCATGTTTTAAAAATGCTGAGGCTTTTTTTTTTTTTTTTTTTTTTGAGTTAGAGATCTAAAGTGTAGATGTTCTTTTATCATATAAGTAATAAATCTGCGCATGGAATTAGTCTTCAGGTTTTTTGTTATTAAAAAAAAAAATAAATAAAAGTATATAAAGATGCATTAGATTTCTTCGTTTTACACTGTATATATCAGTAAAAAAATTATATTAAATGTAATATTAAATGTATCTAAAAATGCATGCGTAGTCTTGTGTAATGCACATTTGAAAACCTAAAAATAAAAAATTGAGCAAAAATATCAATATTTAAAAAAGTAGTTAGAATTTAAAAAAATTCAAAATTTAAAATAAAAATTAAATTTTAATTAAATGTGCAGTTAAATATCTTTTTTAAATTTACTTTTAGTTGATCATTGAAATGCAGTGAGTTCACCACTTGAACCATATATTTTTTTAAATAAACGAAATTGTTGAAAAGGTAACCTTTCCCCTTAAGTCCATAATTTCAAAATTATTGAAATGAAAGCATTACATTAAAATATTAGTGAAAATAATGAAGTTATGAATTAAAATACATTTTCTTTTTAGTCAGTGCAACATTTCGAGGCTTTGATTTCAGAACCAATGGAATAAATTATCAGTTAAATTTACGTCACTTTCTGCAATCATATTAAAGTGTTTCAAAGTAATATATTAAAATGCAGATTTTATTTTGAATTTGACAAAAATTTCATAAATAGGGGCATTTAATCTTTCTGAGAGCAGAGCGCATTAATGAAAATGCATATTTCCTTTGTCAATATGATATCATTTTCACAAGAGGAAACTTTATATAGCCACGCGTTTGAACATTATTCATTTCATTTAAGATTTCTCATTGTTTATATCACTAATTTGTTATAAATCATGAGAAACTACTTATATGAAAGGAAACTATCAATACAGTATAAAGTTGCATAATTTAAGAATTTTTCTAAGCTTTTTTTTTATATTTAATATTTGCATACGATTTTCTCTTCATGTTAGTGCACAAATAAATATTACTTGTTAATTTCAGCAACCACACGTGCAAAGTTTCGGGGTTTACTAGTCAAATATATTTAATAATAGAAAATACATTTCTTTGAAAATTATTTCTAAGCGGCCATATTTGTGTTTCTTTAACTGTACTAGTGCATGCCTTACGTATTTGGATAAATTATTCCAGATATTAAAAGTAACATTTCATGGTGTTTCCCTGATCAATTTCTTAATGTTATTTAAAACTTTTTTGCCGACTTCACAATTTGCTACATAACTCTAGCTTTAAATGTTAATGGGATGCAAAAACTGCTGAAGTTTGTTTTTTCTTAATGAAGCAATCCTTCCAAAAAAAAATATATATATATATAAATAAAATAAATAAAAATAAATGTAAAACTTGCAAACTTGTTGTAATCCGAAACATAACTTTATTACTCAACAGTACTTATGAATTTACATAAACGTTCATTTGGAAAACTTGTAGATTACGTTACAAAGAATAGCTATGAATTATTTTGTATTTTTAAATAATACTGCAAATGTAACGTTCGAATAATTTAAAGGATTGTTTTTAAGCAAATATGTTAAATAAGGAAAGCAGATATATTAAATAAAGTTTAATATAATGAAAAACACAACATTTTATCGATTAAATAAGTCGAAATTTTCTAATTAAAAAAAGTGGTGCAGAAAAGTTAAAAGAAGTATAAGGGTCGTGATGGAATGGATTTAAAATATATTTTTATTTTTAAGGAAAACTAGTAATAGTGAACATTAAAATGCCGCTAAAAAAAAGCTGCCAAGTGGTGCGCCACGGTGACCGCGGGCACTGCGTTAGACAGACCTGCTCTACATCATTTAAAACAAAAGAATTTTTTTCAAATTCAAAGAAGAAGTGTTAAGCATTGATGAATAGATCTATTCTTCAAAATTGCGTGTCATAAACTTATTTTTTTTTAAATTGTTCATTTTTTAAAGGACATTTTTTAACAGTGCAAATATCATACTCTTTAATCTCAACTTTAAAAAATATTGATTTATTTTGTTATCTTTTAGAGTTACACGTCATATTTGAAATATAAAAACTTTTGTTTTTTCCTAAGATAATGGGTTTTCCTGTGGTTTCCCAGTGGCGTAGTGGTTAGCACCTCTGACTGCCACGCTACAGGTCGAGAGTTCCACCCCCGGCTGGGCAATGTTCACTCAATCATCCCTTCGGGGTCGATAAAATCAATACCAAGCCTGATTGGGAACTAAACACCGAGGGTACCGCGTTAGGCTGACCACCTGACCGGGAAATATGCTGTATAGAACCTCTGGGACCAGGAGGAAGAAAACAAAGATGCGCACTGTAGGCCCTGATCTTTCATGCGTCGTATAGCCTTACGTTTATTTTATTTTATTTTTATTTTCGAAAGAGTGCTTTTAAAACACTTATGAGCATGTCTCAATTTACTGCCTCATGCCTTTGTTACATTTTTACTAGAACAACTACTATTTTCACGTTATAAAATGCAATGATGAAAATAAATCTATTTACGACTATATAATAATGTCACATTTTAAAACATCATTTTTATTAAAAATTATTCAGCCACATGACTTCAATAGTATATTTATATAATATTGTGGTACCTTATAAAATAAATGCCTTTCTTTTATAAAAATAAATTTAATTTGAAATTTTAAGACATTTACTTTATAATGCCATTTAAGTCAGCCTTTTCGTTAGCAATAAAGAGTCAAGTTCTTAACATGATCTTGGATAGTCTTATACAAACTTCTGAAACAAAGTCGCTACTACTGTTAATCATAAAATTTTCACTTCTATCAGTTTTAATAGTAAAATTTTTCTTCCTATCTCTTTTGGGCCTTATTAAGAAACTCATCTCCTTTAGAAAATAAAGCTTTCTTTTTATCGGAAAAAACTTAAAGAAAAGATCTTTAATAGGATCTTATTATAGTTCTTTAATAAACTAACTGATTGTAAATTATAATTTTTTTATTTAAACCTTCTATTCATAAGTAACTTCATAAGTTTCTACATCATTAATTTTATTATTCTTCTCTGTATCGCAATATTTTAATCTTTTTATGCTGCCTTTAAAAGTCATTTTTCATAAACATGTACTTAAAAAACAGTTCATTTCAGAGATCTTCATAAAAAAAATTTAAATAAAGAAAAACCAGCACCGGTCTGTCATGATTTTGTTTATAAAAATTTGCCTAGGCAATTACTGTTTTCCTTTTTTTTCTACCAAAAAAAAAAAAAAAAAATGCTATTTTTTGTATTAATTTATTTTGAATTTAATATATAAAGACTTTATTTTCATCCATTATAGATTAATTTTCTCTTTAAAAAATAACTATATCTATTTCCCTTTTTTTTCTTTTCAGGAATCCATTGAAAAAAATAGCTAAACCAATGAAAACATTATTTGCATTTATTTATTAAAAGATGGAATTTTTGCAATAAATTTATTAATAAAAACTTTTTTGTTTGCCACACAGCTCTTTCAATAAATAATCAGAAATCTGCGTGCTGTACATCTACGTATTTTTACTGGTTTTTTCTTGAATGAGCCTTGTTCATATCTTATTAATTCAAAGTACTGATTTATATAAATCATAATGGAATATAGGGTAAATTGGGTGAAGATGCCGTAGTTTTTGGTTGGTTGATTTGTGACGGCCGATTATCTACACTAGGGATATAGGCCCGAGGGGGAGTGCCCTTCGTGGGGGTCTTTCTAAGGGAACCTAACCCGTATTAACGCATGGAAATCCATGGCTCGAAGAAAACCATGAAAACTCCGAACGATTAGGCCGACGGGCGCGATTGGGATCGAACCCAGCACTTCCCGTCTACCAGTTTCGAGAGCAGAACCTCTCAGCCACTGGTGGGGCCCGTAGTTTTTGACTTTATTGTTTTAAAAATCGCCTGTTGTTTTTATTTGTTATTCATTGATTTCATGTTGAAGTTTGAACCATTATGTATGATTTATAGCCTTATTTCATTTTACAGATATTATATAAAGCATCAAAAATTTTGTCTTTGTAAACACTCGCATCTCGGCATCTCTCCCATACCTACGGGTAAGATGTCTTGTAGAGTTTCAATGTAAAAAATATTTTTTCTGAAGCAGTTTAAAACATGATGGGACGAATAAAAGTAACTTTAATATTTTAGACATAATAATGTTGTTAACTTACTTAATATTAGGAAATTATAAAAATATGAATGTAACAAACGTTGACAATTTAATAAAAGTACAAAATAATTTTTGAAAAAAAAGTTATGTTCTACTCAACATTTAAAAGAATTATGTATCTTAAGTATGCCTATTTTTAAACACTATAATAAGTTTAAATACGATAAAGCCACTGTGATAAAATGCTTTAGAGTGCAGATTTTTTGTTGGTTATTTCATATGCCCCTTTGTTCTTTCAAGCTATAACTCAGATCTGCCACAGACTGCACATTTGTTTAGGAACTTTGAGCAACATTTATATAGCCAATAGTTTCACTGAATGCATTTGATCCAATCACAGTTTTCAGAGGTTTTATTGCACTCTGCTAGACACTCTGAACACTGATTCTCATTCCCTTAAAAAAAAAATCCTCATCTTCTGAATCTTGGTAGGAAATTTAATCCGTCATTTTTTCAAAGCAGATCAAATTAGCGTGTTTTTAGAGTCTGCGGTGTCTTGATTGAGGTTCGGGAGAGTAGCTTGTAAGAGGCATATATACTACCGATAATTACATTTATTAAAATTATTTATGACTGCATTTAACATCAAATTTTTAACAATGATTAAAATTAATATTTATTAACCAATTATCTATAAAGGCCAATAAAGTTTATTTATAAGGTAGAATACATATAGAAACCTTTCAAATTATGTTCATCTTATATTTTATTATTCCTTTATATCATCTTAAACATTTTGAAAAGTTGTGATTTTAATCAATGAATATTTTTTTATCAGTTGATTAAAATCACGCTTTAATCACTGATTTAAATTATCTGATTAAAACCCTTGAGAAGTTAGTTAATAACCAAGAGTAATTTAAAGAATGAAGAAGCAACCAGGCATTTGACCACAACGGTAAATAACCGGCAACTACCAAGAATTTTCGTCGACTCACCCCAAAGTATTGGATAAGACGCTGTTAGCCCCACTGACAGGAAGAAACGGGAACCGACCGCCATTTATGATTTGCAGAAAGGCCAGGTACCAGTGTTCTCTAAAAATATTAGCTTTATTTCTCTGTTGTTTAAACTAAGACTTATATAGGCAAATAAAGAAGTCACGTAAAGGTTTTTGACACTTACCAGAAGTGTTAAGACGAAATAGCAAAAAAAGGTACCAGTTAATTTTTTTTTAAAAGACCGCAAACGGAAATTAAAGTATCACCAGGGAACCTTCTTCCGTACAACTGAGCAGAGTTTCCGTACAGCGCATGCACATATGAAAACTACGTGATTCGGCATCTTGTACAACACGGCATCTCACCTCAAATTACCCTATGTATTTTTCCCTCAAAAAGAAGAGGAGTAAAAATATATGTTGCTCAAAATTTAGTATTAATAAATTTTCTATTACTAAAGGAATGATAGAGATTCTAAACGTCACATATTATATTTTAAATATATGTTTGACATAATTTTAGAATTTCAAAATAATATTAAATTTTACTAAATCTTATTTTATACACACACTTATTTTCAGTTACGGGAGATGAGGTCACATGTGAACAGTTCGCATAAATATAGCTTTTTCTCATGACTGGATTAATTTCTATAAACAAAACTTACTCAATATAGTAAATAGAACTTTCTTTTATACATGGTATTTTTTTTTAAATCACCTGTATAGTTCTTACATTTTTTAATAGTTCTATAAAGTCGAAAAATTGTTCACATGTGCCCCATCAACGGGGTAGTTGTGAACACACGTGGGGCACATGTGAACACAGGAAAAAATATCCTTTGATATACTTTTTATTCTATTACTCATTTGTCATCGTAATCATTAGTTAATTACCTGTGAAATTCACCTTAAAGATATTATATATATATATTTCTCTAGTTTCTGTGTGATATGTTGAAGCAAAAGATTATAAAATGAAAATAAGTAGATTTTGGGTGTGGAGGCTTATATGATTCATTAAATATTGTTGAAAAAAAATAAAGAAGCAATTTTAAAAAAAGAAATTAAAACTTTTAAATTTTGTTTAGGGATTTTTGTTTGGGGAAAATTTTAGGGAGGGAGCGTTTACATACTATTTATCTCAAATCTGTCGAAATACGAAAGATTTCCACTGCTGTATTTGCCTTATTTACTTGTAAATTATAGATAAAAAGGGTTTTTTTAATGATTTAAAAAAATTTCGACTATAACGCCCCCCCTCCCTAACTTCTTTTGCTTTTTAAAGAGGGAGGGGGTTACAATACGAATTTTACGGTAGTTATCCGTTTAAAAATTTTACTTTCTTAAAATATTACTCATATCTATCTCCATTCAAAGCATCATATACATAACTGTTTTAGATATGGAAGTAAGCCATCATTGCAAGTTTAGAACAAATGTAATAGAAAAATTTGCAAAGTTGTTCAAGGTAATACTTTTCTATTAACAATGCATAAAAAATATTGTTGCAACCTGCTTAGTAAAATAATATATAACACTTATTGCATTTTAGAAATCATTAAATTTATTTAAAGTACAATTGAACGTAAACGAGCTTGCTGATCTTTATGTATTTGCTGAAAGATGTGTTTGATGAAGTTTCAATGCAAAATCAACTTTCTGTGAGGAAAATATCTTCTATTTCAGGAAAATTATATAATAATGGAACTGACATTATTTATCATTAAGTTAACTGAAAGGAACAAAATCACAGAATGGTTATTGGGGCACTTATGTACTGTTCATATCTGCCCCAACTTGTCTGTTCACAAGTGCCCCACATTGCTGCTTCTGTTAAATTGATAAATCATTAACATTTCACATATTTAGAAGAAAAAGGACTTTATCAAAAGTATTTATTAGTATTCCTAATATATGCTAAAACACTCAAATTCAAATAAATGAATAAATAAATAAAGTTATACGCTTATCAACTCGGAACACAGACTTTACTTTTGAGATCTAAAAACAGTGTTTTGGCTACAGAGGACAAACAAAATGCCTAAAAGCTTCAAAAAAATTTACCATATGTCTATAGGAGCTGTCATCTTTAGTAATTTTTTTCGAATAAAAAAACTTATAATAACTATTGAAAAATTGCGATGTTCACATCTGCCCCCCTGTTCACATGTGCCCCCATCTCCCCTATCTGAAATTAATTTTTACCCAGTATTTTCCGTTAACTAATATTAATTGTTTCTCATTCAAATTCACTTTTTATTCTATTCACATTATTATCCCATAATGCACTTTACATACAGGTAAAAAAAAAAAGGAAAATTTGGAACATTGACTAGCTTGCGACTAAAGTTTTATAAGCTCACTAAGAGAGCAGATGCATTTTGCAGCAAGCATTTTCTCTCAAACACATTACACTAGGAAAGAAGATCAGTGACCTGCTGCCACGTTCATATAGGGGAGACGAGGCTAACAAGAAAGACAGGCTACCGCGCTTCATTCCTCATATCTTTTTTTACAGACCGCTAGAGTGACGTCATGCTTTTTTCGGGCACCTGCATTGGTGCATTCGAGCATCACGTGACTCCAGCGGTCTGTAAAAAAAGATACGCGTAAAGCACCGTGGTAGCCATTCTTTTTCGTTAGCCTTGGGGGAGGCCGAGGCTAGTTGGCTACATGGGTAAGTAGGGGCAGTCCTCATAATTCACCAGTTTATGGATAGATTACGCAATCAGTCACAGAGTACCTTTCTTCTTCCTTTCTAGAATCCCCATTCAGTTTTGCAGCGTTAGCCATGAACAGTGGATATTTATTACAACTTTTCTCTTTTTTGCATCAATAAATAATTTTTTGTTGCTTCATTCTTTTTCTATTTTTTAATACTTATCTTAGTAATTGCGATTTAACTTGTGCAGTTTTTCATACTGTATGGTTAACTCTAACTACTCCATATGTGATTAACTTGGATTGTTTATGTTTAGAAGGTTACATCTCCCATTTTGTGAAGGAATTTATTATGTGGCTAGTAGGCGCATTGAACATGGGGCAAGTTGGCTCGGTGCGCCAATTAACTCTGTTACATTGTTTCATAATATTTTCTGCTATTTTATTCCGTTTGATGAATTATTATTAATATTATTACTTTTTTTGAACAGAAAACTGGCATAATTGCCAGACAAAAACAGAACTGGCTAAAACACCGAAGAATGCTATAAAAAATGCAGTGGATGCAGTGTTATTTAACGAACGATCTATTAGGCAAACTGCTAAAGCTTTTAACAATCCTTCGAGAATTTAAAATACTACGGTTATTGATGTGATTTATTCAGTTTCTACAAAATGAAATAGAGGAGACCTGGGCTAGTTAGCTACAGGGATAAGTAGACGCAATCCTCATAACTCGCCTGTCTATTTGTGGTTTGATGGGGAAACTAGTCACAGAGTACCTTTCTTCTTGCTTTCTACAATTCTCCATTGTAGTATTGTAGCGTTAACCATTTGCAGTGGACATCTATTACAATTTTTCTTTTTGTTATATTTATAAGTAATTTTTCAATGCTTCTTCTTGTCCTATTTTCTAATAATTAATCTTAATAATTGTGGTTTAACTTGAGTAGTTTCTCATAGAACAAGATTAATTTTATCTAATCCATATGTAATTTACTTGGATTGCATATGTTTAGAAGATTACGTCTCCCATTTTGTGAAGAAATTTATTATGGGATAGTATGCACATTGAACACGGGACAAGTTGGCTCGGTGTGCCAACTAACTTCGTTACATTGTTTCATAATATTTTTTACTATTTTATCCCGTTTGATGAGTGAATTATTTTTTTTAATGAAAATATGCGTAATTACCAGAGAAAAACAGAACAACCTAAAACACCGAAGAATGTGACAAGAAATGCTGCGGATGGCTTGTTAATTAATGGACGGTCTATTAGGCAAACTGCTAAAGCTTTTAATATTCTTTCGAGAAACCTGATTCGATATTGCCAAATTGTGAAGAATGAAGTTCAACCGAGTGACGGTGTTCATAATTCACCTATTACAGGCAAGAAACTGGATGTTCAAAAGATTCAGTATCAACTTTTTCGGTTTTATCTACAGCAGCCACTGGACTCCTATGATTTCGGCTTATGAAACTGGATCATTAAATACTGGGGATGTTAGACCATTAAAAAAGACAGAAACAAGATAGAAAATAGAGAAAATAGACGTAAGGAAAAAAAGAACCACAAGAATATTGACAGATTCACAAATCTAAAGGCATTGAAAGAGCAAAAAGAAGCTTTGTGGAGAAAAAATGATGAAGTACAAAAAAAAAAAAAAAAAAAAAAAAAAAAGAGAGAGAAGAAAGGCAACAGTAAAATTTGGCCAAAAGTAAAGAGATAAGAAAACTTTGTTTCCCCCTACAAAAATGAAAAAAAAACTTGTAATTGAGAAAATCACGAATCTTAACAATAGCTCAGATGACAAGGAACGTTATTGTTTGGTGTGTGTTGGTAGTATGAAAAACAGCAAACATAGATAAATGTGGCTGCAATGCAAGATTTGGGCACATGAGGCCTGCCCAAACGGAGACACTCGATTTTATATTTGTGATAATTGTAACTTTGAAGATGATATCTAGTAGTATAAAAGTTACTCAATGTTAATGTTTTGTTCATTATTTTTATGTCTGTATATTTTAGAATTTACATTGTACGGGACTAATTCCTTTGTTTATACATGATGTTATTAATAAAATTGAATTCTCTTAAGCGCTTGTCTTATTTGAGTTTCATTTAACTTTTTATAAAGCGTGTGCCAACTTACCCCATAGGTACAGGCAACTTGCCTCGTGACGGGGTAGATTGACGCACATTTTTTCTCTTACTTCAGGCTTCCACTAAACATAAACTACAAAAGCTACAAACTCAGAGCTCCGGGAATTTATAGCCAAATGTCTGTACTTTAAAAGTGCAGTTAAATTTTGTTAAAAAACTTACTCAAAAAATTAATAAAAATTAATAACTAAAACTGCGCCTACTAGCCCCGGTCTCTCCTATCTTTGTTTATTTCAGCGTGAAGATAATATCCGCTGCGCTTTTGAATAACCCGGAGATTAATGTACACATTTCGTAAGGTGTCACCCAGAGAATGTACACATTTCGCATTGCAACCCACTAACGGTCAATTTATATTTGTCACCACTTAGTGGTTTACATTTTATCTTTGCGGTTTCAAAAAGCACATTCTTCTTTTTGTTTTGTTTTTTTAATTATTTTTTACATGTGACGAAGCTAAAAGTAATTATTTCCACCTGTGCCCGCCTCTCATCTTTAAGCCAAAATTATATTTTTTTGTCTACTTTTGTTTTTGTAAATCGCGAGGGGCTATGCCACGGTGCGAGAAAAAATTACCACGCTTCTTTCGGCTCATGTGAAATTCTCTTCATAACGGTGCTCGGCTATTTTTTCTGGTGAATTTCATTTTTGTCCGGTTAAAGACTATTGCCTGCAAAGACTTGTGCTCTCGATCCCTGGTGCGATTCTTGGTGTTTCTTCAAATAAAAAGTTTACATCAAACGTGCTCTTTATTTTCGTATGATCCTGGAATTTATTTATTTTATCCACTACGCCAATAATATCCTATGAATTGGGACTTACTAATAAAAGATGTGCTATTTTATATACCACTATACAGAAATAACTTTTCTTCGTTGTGCTTCTGTAGTTTCATATTTAATCTTTTTCACAGCCCTGCAATTTTCTCACAATTAACTTTTAATAATTCACATCACGCCATACCGTTATAAAAGTGTTGTAAATATTTTGTGATGATAACTAAAATGAATCTAAAGGCATAATCTTAATTTATAATTTATTAATCTAAGATAGATTATCTGCTAAACCATCCTATTTTCTCATGAAAATTCTAACATGGAAAAAAAAGAATTATATAGCATTTTATACGGCTTATTAGCAAAGAAATTTTATTTGCAGGAAATATCATTACGGAAATATGCAACGTAAAATGTTAAAATATAACCAACGCTCTTTCGATAATTTGCAAGTTTTATCCTTTATTATGGTAATTTGTAGCGCAGGAGTAACTAAAAAACTTTTATACATAATGTGACCTTTTGAATCCAGTTTATTAACGAACCTTTTATGGAAGGAACGCACACGTAAGAAGTTGAAAATATTATATTTAAGTAACAAATAGAGTAACATTCTTTCTGCTTATATTTTTAATCCGTTTTAACCAGCATCTAGTCTCAATCTGCACGTGTAAATAAAACAGCTAACTGTACAATATAAATAAGCATAATCTAAAATTAGAAAATAAAAATAAAGAAAACAATTTCTATTTGAAGGTGATCGAGCATTTTTATGTGATATTTTAACATGCGGAATAAATAAGTTACTATATTTCAGCTAGCAATAAACTTTTAAAAATTAAAAATATTTAATTTTATTTATATTTTATTCATAGTACACTTTTACCCTGAAGCTATACAGTGACAAAAGTTATACACAAAAATACTTTCAGAAAAAGTGCCGTTCGTTAGTATAAAGTTTCTTTGTTTCGAGCGCTTCACTGTAAAAAAAAAAAAAAAAAAAAAAAAAAAAAAAAATGTGTAACGTTACTCCATAAAATTGGTGGCAACGGTGGCAACATGTTGTCTACAATTTTATGGAGTAATTTAACTTATATAATGGTGTAATTTAAACTGATACAACTGGTGTAATATTAACATATTAGTGAAACGTAACACCAGCTATATAGGTTAAATTACTCTATAAAATGGAGGCAGCAAGGCTGATACCAATTTTATGTAGTAACTCTGTATAGTTTTTTTACAGTGTAGAAAGCACTTTAATGACGAATTAGAAAGACAGCTAATTAGGAGTTCTTTTTGAAGATGGTTAGCATATTAGTATTTTTAGGGAAAATGTTTTTTCATCGTATATGATACTTCTATTTTTATAAAAGGGTACACTTACGCGTTTTTCAATCAGATTATCTCTCCTGATGCATGATATTTATTCACGAGAATCACAAACAGTTTTATTTAATTAAAATTACCAAATATTTCCTTATTTTGTATGGCGAATTACGACCAACACAAGACTATTCCATGTTGAAACTTGATGCGAATTTATTGCTTCTTGTCTTGCAGCCAGTGACTTAACTAATAGGAGCGTTACACATCGTTCTGATGTATCCGGCATAAGGTATAGTGACTTAAATTTAAAAAGCATAACTTAGTGTTCAAGCCGTTCAGACTAAATACAAAATACTTTTGAATTGTACAGGAACATTTAATAAGTAAGTTATCTTGAAATCTATAATACTGAAATACAGATGTGGGGAAAATATTTATTTTTTGTCGACAAGATTATTTCTAGGTACGTGTGGGCCCACCGTGGCTGGGTGATTAAGGTACCATGCCGCTAATCGCGTGAGAGCGTAGGTGGTCTGCGGGTTCAAATCCCGCTGGCTTCGTTGCCCGCTCTTTGTGGAACTCCCGGTTGTAATTTTCTGGTGTGTTATCGCGTCCTTGTATATTGACGTAATTGTTATGTCTGGTTTCTGTAATTATTTCTCTGTATAAAATAGAGAATCATTCGATGCGACAGCCATTGGAGCTCTAGGCTCCAAAGCAATCTACACTTCGGTGGACGTCAAATGTCAAATTTAGGTACGTATGATTGCTTATATTTCATCGTGTAATACTCTGGTTTATGATACAATTGCATTTAAAACAAACTGGGAGATTCTGACTCAAAAATTTTAATAGACTTTTTTTCACATTCCCTTCTTTTCTGATATATTGTACCTTTCAGCGTTAGTATTTAGTGTTTTTCATATTAATGTGAAAAAACAACTTTACAAAAAACTGACGAGTATATCCAAAGTTGCACATTTTGTTACAAAATACCATTCATAATTTAAAAATCCCTGCCGGCCCGGCCTACAGGCAGAGGTAGATTTCGAAGTTAAGTATACTAATTTCACCAACAAAAACTAAATCATTATTAGATATAAATTCACTTTAACAGTTTTATCCGTCTGCTTTTGACGAGTTTTTATTTCCTTTTTATAAAATAGATGGTTTTATCAGAATCATGTTAAGGCGATATTAAAAAAATATTTTTCCATACTCAACAACTCGAAATTTTCTGGCACATTTTCAGATTAATTTTGAATAAAAAAAAAAAAAAAAAAAAAAAAATATATATATATATATGAAACATGCTGACGTGATTTTTGAAAAGATTTATAAGCGACCTGTGTTTTTATATTTCTTTCAATTAATTAAAACTTGATTAATAAACAATTATTTTCTCAGTAGGGCAATATTTTTCGTTTCTAACACAATCGGTTCGGGAAATTCTGTTCAAAATGCCCACTTTGACATAATTTTTTGAAATATATTCTACCTCTATCAAAAAATCGATCATTACTGTACATTATATAGTTTTTGAATAAGAGAATCTAGCAATTGGATGCGTTTGAGAGCAAAAATGGATTTAAAAATGAGTAAGAAAATAGACAGTTTGGATTTGAATACACCCTTACTTAGATGATTTCTTTTTTCAACCGCTATGTATTTTTAATTTGTTTTTTCTGTAAGAATTGGTCCTATCCAAAACTTGTCTATCTAGATGTTGTAGACAATATTAAGAAGATATATGATAAATTTATGTTGATTTTATATATTTTGAATTGACGGAGTTATGAATTTTTTACTTCTTCAATCCCTCTTTTTGTTTTCGTTTTATTTTTATTTTATTTTTTTTTTTTTTTGCGGTACGAATTGATCCTATCAAAAACTTGTGAATGTAAAAGTTGTAGATAATATTAAGGAGATTTATAATAAAATTAAATGGAATTGATATCTTGAGAATTGACGAAGTAAGGCATTTTTTTCTCCCCAAAACCCTATTTTTTACGCCCCTTGAGCCTATTTTAAATTTTATCAAAAATCTGTGATGCATGAATTTTTGGCGCTATTTTTAGAAGTAATAAAAACTTTAAACTGGTTTGATATGTACAAAAATTAAGAAGTTATGGGGTTTTTTCGGTTTTCACAAAACCCCTCCCTATTTCCATCTCCTTTGTCCGATTTTGCCCATTAACGAACTTGACCGAGATTTTATGTCCCTTGATTTTATGTATCAGTTTGGAAGAGATTTGTGCAGAATTGCAGAAGTTATCGTGTCCAGAAGAAAGTGATAACACAATTGCTTCGGGAAATTCCGTTCAAAATGCCCACTTTGACATAATTTTTTTAAATATATTCTGCCTCTATCAAAAAATCTATCATTGCGGTACATTATATAGTTTCTGAATAAACGAATCTACCAATTAAATGCGTTTGAGAGCAAAAATGAATTTAAAAATGAGTCAGATAATAAGCAGTTTGGATTTGAGTGCATCCTTAATGCAATGATTTTTCCAACACAATCCGCTTCGGGAAATTCGGTTCAAAATGCCCACTTTAACAGCATTTTTTAAAATATATTCTGCCTCTATCAAAACATCGACCCTTACGGTACATTATATAGTTTCTGAGTAAGAAAACGTACCAATTGGAAGCCTTTGAGAGCAAAAATGAATTGTAAAATGAGTCAGAAAATACGCACTTTGGATTTGACTACACCCTTACTTAGATGATTTTTTTCTTCAACCGCTATGTATTTTTAATTTGTTTTTGCTGTAAGAATTGGTCCTATCCATAATTTGTCTATATAGATGTTGTATACAATATTAAGAAGATATATGATAAATTCATGGGGATTTTATATCTTTTGAATTGACGGAGTTATGGATTTTTTACTTCTTCAAACCCCCTTTTTGTTTTCGTTTTTAATTTTTTTTGCGGTACGAATTGGTCCTATCAAAAACTTGTGAATATAAAAGTTGTAGATAATATTATGGAGATTTATAATAAAATTAATTGGAATTGATATCTTGAGAATTGACGAAGGTATGAATTTTTTTCTCCCAAAAGCCCTATTTTTTGCGCCCCTTGAGCCCATTTTTAACTTTATCAAAAGTCTGTGATACATAAAATTTTGGCCTTATTTCTAGAAGTAATAAAAACTTTAAACTGATTTGATATGTACAAAAATTAAGAAGTTATGGGGGGTTTTCTGTTTTCACAAAACCCCTCCCTATTTCCATCCCCTTGGTCCGATTTTGCCCATTAACGAACTTGACCGAGATTTTATGCCCTTTGATTTTATCTATCAGTTTGGAAGAGATTGGTGCAGAATTACGAAAGTTATCGTGTCCAGAAGAAAGTGATATATATATATATATATATAGATAGATAGATAGATAGATAGATAAATATATATATATATATATATATATATATATATATATATAAAGTTTTTTACTGAGGGTGGTTTTCGGTTCTAGGAGTCATGATCGGTGTAGATCTGCAAAAATTTTTCAGAAATTCCAACATAGGAACGATCCCAATAGGTAGTATTTCATACGAAATCTATCTAATAAGTAATAAAATACAATGATGAAAATGGGTCTTATGAAATTACATTAAAAGAAAATCATAATCAGCCACATGATTTCCATGAAATATTTTATGAGAACGTGAGTTTTAAAACTCGTCTTATATTATCCAGAAAATCGAATTTTGAGAAATCGTGAAAAATCGCTATTGTAAACCAAGATTTTACAAAGTCAGAAATACAAGATAAAACTAGTTTCTTTTTTTATTGTAGTGTTTCTTCGGTGCAGGGTTACCAGCAGAACAGATTGATTGATAAAACCCTATTATTATTATTATTATTATTATTTGGATAAGGCGAGTTTTGAAACTCATGTCCTCATATGCTATTTTGCAACTTCTCCTATACAAATAAATGTAATTTGAAAATTGGAAGATTTTACTTTAAAATACTTTTCAAATCAGCTCTTTCGTTGGCAATAACATCAAGTTCCTTACTTGGTTTGAAATCTCCAGAAATTAAAGTTCACTTTTTATGAGAAGAAATTTTACAAAGAAGATTTTTAATAGTATTTTACAGTTCCCCTTTAATAAATTAACTGACTATAAAAATATTAATATATATTTTTCATTTTAATATACATTCCATGAGTAAAATATTTTTTCTACTTCCTTAATTTTATTATGGTAAATTCTAGCGCAATATTTTAAACTTTATACACTGCGTTTGAAAGTCATTTTTCATAAACACGCTTTAAAAAATAGTTTATTTCTGATATATTAACAAAAAAGATTTAAATAAAGAAATATTAGCACCTGTCTGGCATCATTTTGTTTATAAAACTTTCTTAGCAGTTAATATTTTTGTTTGTAAAAAAAAAAAAAAAAAAAAAAAAAAAAAAAAAAATAGAATTCAATTTTTATATTAATTTCTTTTAAATCTAATTATTAAGAATTTATTTCTTGAGAGCTTTATTTTTCTCTAGCAGGGGTCGTACACTTCAGAAAAATTTTCAGGACCAATATCAGTATTTTTTTAATAGAAAAGTAAATCTATGTTAAACGCGAGAAATTTCGCCTTACTTAAGAAGATATTTTCTATAAGAAAATACTGGTACATAAGAATTTCCTGGTCTTGAAATTTCAGGACAGCCACTGCTTTAGGAAATAGCAATATATGCTTTTCATTTCCAGAAATCCATTGAAAATATACCCAGATGGATGAAAACATAATTTGCATTTGTTTATAAAAGAACTGAGATTTTACATTAAATTTGTTTAATAAAAACTTCGTCGATTATACAAAAATCTTTCAATCAATAACTTGAAATTTTCGTTAAAACAAAGTTAAAAGAATCCTGTTAATACAAAGTAATTAACACTTTCATGAGCAAAGCACTTCTTTTAATAAAATGCTGAAATGATTGAATGACACCATAGTTTACAAACAAATTTCTTTGGAAATAAATATAAAGCTATTCTTCGAGTACTTAATAAAAGAAAAATTTACATTCCAAAATTCTGATGCCAGTGTGTCATTTAAAGATTAAAATTAAGTGGTATAAAAATGAACAGACGCCCTTCAAGGGTTTAAATCGTTGAAATCCAAAGTGGGTGGCGTAAATGACAAGGTCGCCACTTACAGATTCAGTCATATTCAAATATAAAATTTAAGAACACATTTATTTGAATTAATTGAACAAGTAATTGATACAGTCACTTCCAAATTTAGCCTAGAGTATACGGCGAATAAGCAGGGCAAATCACTAACACAATAATTAAGAAATATACATACTTCACCTTACATAGGAAATATTCCATACTTCACGTCGATAGCAACTTCCTTAAACTAATATGCTAATTTCAGCTGCAAAACTAAACATTAGTTAAATGTTCAATGCAATCCGTTTACAAACTGTGGCTGTTATGAAACCTTTATTTACTCCAATGATATTGCAAAAACTTCTTACCAACGGGCAAGCGCTTCTAACACAGGCTCTAATTTTCACTGCACATGCCGGAACTCCTCGTATAATCCTCAGACGCAGGTCTAATGCTCCTCTGAGGAACGACGCAACCTAATTTGCATAAAATCACAGCGAAAACAAGCCACCGTAGTTTCTAAGAGAACCAAACACACATCGAAAAATTACACTAAAATAAAGTATTGAGGTCTCTGATGCGCAAACAGGTTAAATGTTTGACGTCACGTTTACATTTAAACACCGCCCCCTGAATACTAGGCCTGAGCGCTGACTCAAAAATGGCGGCTGCCGAAGGCGGTGTTTTCTTTCAGCGTGTTTACGGTCCCTTAAATATTCGTACCAATAAATTTTTAAAGTTTTTTCCGCTTTATTTTTCTGAGATTAAACGAGTCAGAGAAATCTTTAATAAAATACTGGTGTCAAAGTTTAAGGGACCGTACCTACGTTAAAAAAAAAATCCGCCTTCCGCAGCCGCCATTTTTGTGTCGGCGCTCAGGCCTAGTATTCAGGGGGCGGTGCATTTAAAACACTAGAGACTCAATATAAGTGAGTTGCTGGTCCATCTTTTCGTTTAACCACGTTTAAGACGAATTCTTGTTCTACAGACAATAATTTGTATGTGCCTTAATAAACGAGGCGCTAAATTTCAAATGTGAGCAAGTAATGTCGGCAGTCTCTAATGATTATAAATAAAACGCGTAAGAGCGCATTAATTTTACCTCCAAGTATCTCTGGATAATGTTTTATAGGATTGGTCCACCTTGCTTCTTAACGCTTCATTTATGATAGATAATATCAGAATATGTGTATTTTTTCTATATAAAAGTAATGAAATAAAAATTCGCTTTTACTTTAGTCGAATTTTATTATGTATTAATAAAATTTTCTTACTAATGTCTTGTAAATAGCTTGTTATAGTAACTAAAAATATTCCTAAAAGCACAATTTTAATTTAAAATTTACTAAAACGAGATGATTTATCTGCTAAAGCCATCCTATTTTCTCCTGAAAATTCTAACATAACAAGAAATAAATATATAATATTTTATACAGCTTATTAGCAAGAAACTTTTGATTTTCTCGAAAAATTATTACGTAAATACGAGAATTTTAGAATATAAGAAAACTTCTTTCTATAATTTGCAAATTTTATCATAGTTTTATAACACTTTATAGCACACAAATAACTAAACATCTTTTCTACATAATGTGACCTTTCTAATTATGTTCATTTATGAACCTTTTATGTAAGAAATGTACACGTAAGAAGTTGAAAATATTATAGCTAAGTAATAATTAGAGTAACATTCCTTCTATTCCCAATTTGAGCATCGTATTTTCTTATAGTCAGCATATGAAAATAAAACAGCTAACTACAACATATAAATAACCAGAATCTAAAATTAGAAAATAAAAAATGAATAAAATAGTTTCTATTCAAAGGCAAAGGGAAAATTTTTATATGATACTTTATTGTTGGAAATAAATAAGTTACTATTATGGCTAAGAGTGAACTTTAAAAAATTAAAAATATTTCAGTTCATTCTTATTTTTATTCATCCAGCTTTAGCCTCAGGCTTTGCTGAGACAAAAGTTATATAGAAGAATACTTTTCGAAAAAGTTCCTTAGTTTCCAGCCCTTAGAACAAAACTTTGATGACAAATTAGAAAGACCACTAATTTTAGAAGTTTGTTGTTAGGACGGTTTGTATTTATTGTGTCAGTATTTTTAGGAAATAATTTTCTTTCATTGCATATCATTCTTCGATTTTTATAGAATGCTACGTTTATGTGATATTTTAATGGGATTATCTCTCCTGATTTTGGACATTTGTCTCCTTTTATTACAAATAGCTTTACATAATTAACATTAACAAATATTTATTCACCTTTATTAAGAATTAGTATCCACAATTATTAATTTTTTTGTCCTGGAATATTTTCTGTTCAACCACACCTTTTCTAATGTATCTAAAATAATATAGCATGAATGTCATGTATTGAATTAATAATTATGGCACGCCTCAAAGTTTTAAAACAGTATTGTGCCAGTATTTCTTGTATTGAAGCCCTGCTGGCCATATCGCTTTCCAATATTGACACTATTTAATCAATATTACATCAAATTTTGAACGTTTACATTTTGCCAATATCCTTTTAAGTCCCAGCAGGCACAATTGCACCTCATTTAATCACTTGATAAATTCGGACTGATTTAAGGGATAACGATGGGTAGTAAATGATGATTTAATGGACACTAGGAATCGCGATAAAGCCGTCTAGAATCATAGTTTAAATTTATGCTGCCGGTTACCCTCTCTTTGCAGATTTCTAGATTATGAACTCTTTTGCTTTGGTTACACATTTATTAATCTAAAAATTTCTTCAGTCTTAATTTGATATACTATCTGACAAACTTTTGAACAACTAGCATTTTAACCGATTTCAAAACCAATTTCTCCCCTTAAAAGAATACAAATGGCATTGCAAAAGTTGCATGAAAAACCCAGTTATTGTTACTATTTGTATTACTTTACTTTTTATGTTCTTGAAAATAAAGCGCTAAATTAATTCTGTATTCGCTAAAATGTTCATGAGTTCTTACACTACCTCCTTTTCAAGGCTCTATTGAGACTTAAATTATGTTGTATACACCTATAGATATCGTAACAAAACGACTGTCTGTGAATGGATATTTGGAGGAAAAATTAAGCTTACGAACGACCTTTTTCTTTTTATCGATGTCACATTCAATGTTGAAGCAATTTCTCCTGGAAAATTGGCTCAACAGTTGTTGGATGTGATAGCAACTTTAAAAGGATATTCGTATTGTATTGGGAAAATTATTTCACCATTACATTGGCAATATTCCTAGTTTAAAACCGATATTTCCGAAATATTGGTTGTTTATGGGAAAAAAAAAAAAAAAAAAAAAAAAAAAAGTTCATTGTGCCTGAATGTTATGACCTCTAAATGCGACAATGTCCTTGTACTTAACATCTTAATACAAGAATCTTGAATAAAAGCTATATAATGAGACATCCGAACTTCAGGAACAAAACCTGAAACATTTGTCTGATTTAAAACGTTTTCTTTTAAAATATTTCCCATTAAAGTACGCATCGTTCATTACAAAGGGCCCCGATCTTCCCGAAAGTGGCTCAGGGTTTTTCTTTTTCTTTCTTTTTTTTTTTTTTTTTCCTTAACTTTGAAGATCAAATAACTCTATGGACGTGAAGGACTACGACTTATGTTTCATTTACATGTATTGTAATCTTAAGAAAAGGCGAAAAATTTTAAAATTACAGTTATAAAATATTCTACACATTTTTGTGATTTCGTTTTCTTCAGATACTTAGTAGCGACCAACAGAGTACCTTAAATATGCAGAAAGTTTTAGGGGATTACAGAGGCAAGTTTATACGGTTGTTTTCATATAGTGTATTAAATTAATGTATAAAGCAAAAATTGTGTTTAATCAAGCTACGTTCAATTAGTAAATTAGGAATTTCAGAATGGTCCTCCAACAGTGTTTTTCTTTAACCGGATACTTAAATATGTGTTTAAAATGATCAAAACCGAAAAATACTTGTCTTTAAAATTATTAATTTAAAAGATATGGTTTAAGAAAAGTATGGTGTATATATGGTGTAAAGTATGGCATAAAATAATGATGTATATTCGAGACAGAGAATATAGATAGATGATTACGAGATTCGTGATACTTTTATATGGGGAAAAATTCTGAAAAATCTTGTATATATTGAAGACACTTAAATTATGTTAATGCAATTAAGTAAGTTAATTTTACAAAAACTAAAACGTTGGGTAGCTTAAATGTGTAAAGCAAATCTGACGAAAGCATGATGCAGCTGAATTATGCTCTGGATTGGAGGTCGCCAGATTTTTTTTACACCTTTCTTAAATCTGATATTTTAATTCTGATTTCAACTTTTACTCATTGTAATAAACATTTTCTACTTTTAGATTAGAATAAGATAAAAAAAAACTGTGTTTATCTAAATGAGTATTTATGCTTCCAAATATGTATTCTAATCCATAGAAAATGTTCATTTTTTTGTGAAAGTGTACGGAAAAGGAGTGGGATGGGGGCAACACAATATCAGGCTCTGGACATCTCTTTGGCTTGATCAGGCCTGCTTAAATCGAATTATGAGAAACACTGCACGGTTTTATCTGTTTATACGTCTAATATTTTTATCATGTGATATTTTATAATAACTCCAGTTATATGTAATAAATAGTATTGTTAACAATGTTATAATTACGTTGTAAATACTCTTTTAACCCATGAACTCCATACTAATGCGAATTCGCTCCGGTCAAAATTTAAAATGTTGGCGCTATTTAAATCATACTTCATAATTAATTTGTATTTTTCATTAACAAAATAAGATTTACGATAAAAATCAATATTCCATTTCAATTTCTTTTTAAATTTCTTGTAGCAATCGAGTGTTATATTTCATTATTACTATATTGCCAATACAAATGTACGCAGTTAAAGTTACAGAATTCCAAATCACACTATTGTGGAGTTTACGTGTTAATACTCCCTCGTGGATTTTAAACAAAGTTTTCCGCTATAAGTGTTTAACCATTAACTGCTGTTAGTGGTCTAGCACTTCCTTTTAAAATTGTTACAGATTAACTTGAAACTTTCCGTTTAACTATAAATATTTGTGAAATTTTGTTTTGTTTGGAGCACTAGTACTAATGCTAGAAACTTCTGAATAAGTGATTTGAAATTATAATAGTCCTGTACACAAAGTTTAGCATAGAAACAGTATTCTATGATTTAATGAAGTTTTTTATTTATTTTTCATCGAGCGGCCTCGTCACAGTAGCTATGCGACAATTTCTGTCTAAGCAGTTAAGGGTTAAATGAATATTTTAAGGTAAATTGTCATGTATGAATCGCAGTGTCACATTTAAAGCTTTGGACATCTCATTTAGGTTTCAACTGTCGTAAATACGGCAAAAGTCACCTAAATCCCACAGTCGCATATTGTTTGATTATACTTGAGATAGATTCCATATCTGTAAAACGAGTTAGTTTTGAACTATAGGCACAGTATTAAATAATATTTTGCGTAATAAAATATGTATTTATTTAATAAATTGCCAAATATAACCCAAATGCAACAAAACTATGGGGAATCTTGTCTTATTTATGTACAATAACCTTACTGTAAAATTAAGATTTAACCAATATCCGTATTCATTGGAAGTTTAATTTATTTCAATGAATGCTTTGTTTTTCAATATTTGCTCCATATAATCAATATTGGTTTTATACAACGGAGATCTTCATTTTTTTTTTTTTTCAGGCAGCTGCCTTACAAAATGTAATAAGCTACCTATTCCAGGAAAAGTTATTCCAAAAGTTCAAAGATTTTCGCTGAATTTTCATCGATCACTACCTCGATACCGCAAAGCCACTCTTATTTTCATTGTTCTAACCATTGTAGCAGCTCTCATACGCTTGAAACTACATTATTGCCGGTATCGATCAGGTTGGATTGCAATCTTGTTCATGGGCCCGGTGATACAATATTAGACAATTAATTTAGAGACAACTATTGTCTATTTATATGAATTATGCCACAGAATATTTACACAAATCTCTTGAGCTGAAACCATAATATATATATTGCCCAAGGTTGGCGTTGAATATGATGCTGCTGGCAAAATTGTAGTTTCAAATGTAGAAGAATTACAACCATTTTGAAATTATAGATTTATACTTATAGATTACAATATTTATAAATTAAATGATAATTATTCAGTTATTTAAACTAAGAAAATAACCGGTGAAGTGCGAGTATTACTCGCTCACAGAGGATTCCATACAATAAATATATGAATTAGTAACTAGGCATTTGGTGTTCCAAATGTATTTGACACATTTTAAGATTCAATAAAATGTAAAGTAATTGTCGTACAGAAGTGCGGTTGGGACTAAAATGCTTCTCACAGTGAAAAGTTTTTTCAAGCGGATAAAAAAACAGTTCCTATCACCTCCCATAGATGGCGTTGTACCTTAAATTAATCAAAAAGTAACATAAAAAACTCACGCACTCAGTTACAGATCATTTAATTTTGTCAAAATTAGTTAAAGAGTAATAATTTGTGCAATCCATTAGCATAGTTTAACGAGTGCACATTTTGCAGCTTGACTCACATTCAAACGGAACTCCATTTCAATCCACGTGTTTGCTAGCACTGCTTGTGGAACTCACTAGATCACATGCGTTTTTCTAGTCTTATTCAATTTCAGACACAGCAGAACTTTGCACTTTGTCCTTTTTTTGCGCGGAGTCGTCATTTCAGTGTCACAGCATCAGATTTAATATGAAAATCAGAAAAAAACACATGTTTGAAAACATTAGGCAGATCGCCTACTGAAAAGACAAGCAATAAAAAAGCGTGAGTCAAGCGACATTTCACCCTGTTAACAAAGACGAAGCCGGTTTAAACGCTGGAATTTGTCTCCTGTCTTACTTTTTTTTCGATCGTCTGTTCAGTGTGCGTTCTGCCTTAAAACCAGGCATGCGGTAGGGGCATCTATGATCGAAATTTAAAACTTATTATTTTCATTCGCTTCAAGAAAACTATTCATCCTGAGAATCCTTTTAGTGCAAACCGCAGTCCTGTACGACAATTGGTTCATTTTTTATTGAATTTTAAATTCTGTCATAAACTTTTGGGAGCCCCTGCATATCATTAAAAGTTGTTATCTAGGCTTTAAAAGCCGATGGGGCTTAGAGCACGCCGCTAGTGTCTTTATGTATGTCCAAACCGTCCGTCTCTTTAAGGGTTAATACCTTAGCTAACTACCGACAATGTTTTTCAAAAATCATCATCAACAATCTTTTTATAATCCTGCGACGATAGGTACCTCCAGCGCTCCTCGACTCCATTGCTGAAAGCCCGCAGATCGAAATTCGTGTGTAACGGAAAAATGCGATGTTCTCAAAAACTATGTGACCTATGGTAATCGCTATAATTATTTTTGCAATGTTTAACTTCTATTACCCCTAATCTTTTCATAATTTTAGATTCAGTGGATTCGGAAACAGAGGGGAGGGGGACATATTAGGTAGCTTTCTTTACAAAAAAGCTACCTATTGCAGCCGTTCGGAGGAAAGCGATTTCAAAAAATTTTGGTATATTTTCATCGATAATGACCCCCAGACCCCGAAACCACCCTCCGTTCAAAATTGATATATATATATATATATATATATATATATATATATATATATCTGACCTATGTCACACTGTAACTCCCGTAATTATGAACCGATTTCGATGTAATTCGGTGTGTACATAGTACATACCAATGTCTCGACCGAGTTCGTTGGCCAGCTTTATCCGCCGTTTTGTTTCAAAATGGCGGCCATTTAAAATTTAAAAAAAATTTTTAAACTTGAAATGTGGTAACAAAAAATTAAAATTGGAAAAATATTTTTTTCTTATGTATTTGACCTTTATACAAAGATTCCGAAGCAGTTTTTGTTTTGTCTATATCTTAAAAAATGGCTGAGTTATAGCATTTTGAATTTCTAGCGTGGCTGACATTTTGAAACGTCCTGAATTTTGTCACACGATAAAAGGCGTATTTATGAACCGATTTGGATGTAATTCAGTGTGTACATATTACATACCAATCTCTCGACCGAGTTCGTTGGCCAGCTTCATCCGCCGTTTTGTTTCAAAATGGCGGCCATTTAAAAATTTTAAAAAATTTTAAAACTTGAAATGTGGTACCAAAAAATTAAAAATGAAAAATATTTTTTTTTATGTATTTGACCTTTATACAAAGATTCCGGAGCAGTTTTTGTTTCGTCTATATCTTAAAAAATGGCTGAGTTATAGCATTTTGAATTTCTAGCGTGGCTGACATTTTGAAACGTCCTGAATTTTGTCACGCGATAAAAGGCGTATTTATGAACCGATTTGGATGTAATTCAGTGTGTACATAGTACATACCAATCTCTTGACCGAGTTCGTTGGCCAGCTTCATCCGCCATTTTGTTTCAAAATGGCGGCCATTTAAAATTTTTTTAAAAATTTAAAATTTGAAATGTGGTACCAAAAAATTGAAAATGGAAAAATATTTTTTCTTATGTATTTGACCTTTATACAAAGATTTCGGAGCAGTTTTTGTTTCGTCTATATCTTAAAAAATGGCTGAGTTACAGCATTTTGAATTTCTAGCGTGGCTGACATTTTGAAACGTCCTGAATTTTGTCACGCGATAAAAGGCGTATTTATGAACCGATTTGGATGTAACTTCGTTTATACATAGTACATACCAATGTCTCGACCGGGTTCGTTGGTCAGCTTTATCCGCCATCTTGTTTAAAAATGGTGGCCATTTAAATTTTTAAGAAAAATTTAAATTTGAAATGTGGTACCAAAAAATTAAAAATTGAAAAAATATTTTCTTCTTATGTGTTTGACCTTGATAAAAAGATTCGGGAGCAGTTTTTGTTTCGTCTATATCTTAAGAAATGGCTGAGTTATAGCATTTTGAATTTCTAGCGTGGCTGACATTTTGAAACGTCCTGATTTTTCTCACGTAATAACAGGCGTATTTATGAACCAACTTGGATGTACCTTGGTGTGTACATAGTACATACAAATATCTCAACCGAGTTCGTTGGCCGGCTGCATCCGCCATCTTGTTTCAAAATGGTGGCCATTTAAAAAAATTAAAAAATAAAAAAATTTAAATGAGATACCAAAAAATTGGAAAGTGAAAATGATTTTTTTTCTATGTGTTTGACCTTAATACAAAGATTCCGGAACAGTTTTTCTTTCGTCTATATCTAAAAAAATGGCTGAGTAATAGCATTTTGAATTTCTCTTGTGGCTGACATTTTAAAACGACCTGATTTTTGTCACGCGATAACAGGCGTAATTATGAACCTATTTGGATGTAACTTGGTCTGTACATAGTACATACCAATGTCTCGACCGAGTTCGTTGGCCAGCTTCATTCGCCGTCTTGTTTCAAAAGGGTTGCCATTTAAAAAAAATTAAATTTAAAATTCAAAATGAGTTATTAAACAATTGGAAAATGAAAAAGATTTTTTTATGTATTTGGCCTTGATACAAAGATTCCGGAGCAGTTTTTGTTTCTGAAAATTTGTTCTTTTGTTTATATCTTAAAAAATGGTTGATTTATAGCACTTTGAATTTCTAGCATGGCTAACATTTTGAAACGATCTTGTATTTGTCACGCGATAACACACGTATTCGCCTATTTCGATGTAAGAAGGCATGTGGATAGTATACATCAACACCTCGACCAAGTTCGCTGGCCAGATTCATCAGCCATCTTGTTTCAAAATGGCGACCATTAAATTAAAAAATATATATATTTATTTAAAGTGAGGTGCAAAAAAATTAGAAATTGAAAAAGGTTTCTTTCTTAAGTAATTGACCTTGATATAAGGATTCAGGAGCATTTTTTGTTTGTCTTTACCTTAAAAAATGGCTCAGATATAGCAGTTTCAATTTCTATTGTGGGTGACATTTTGAAAAATCTGATTTTTTGCATGCGACAGCACTCGTATGTATCTTCCGATGTGAGTGAGCATGTGCACAGCAATTACTAAGGTCTCGACCAAGTTCACTGCTTAGCCTCATCCACCATGTTGTCTTAAAATGACAGGCACTTTAAGAAATTGCCGAATTTGGCAGCCAAATATATGTTACTTTAAAGAAAAGCAGCTTGGATAAAGCTGACTAATTTCGCGAAATTCTCATTCATTATATTGATAAAAATTAGTATTGAATCTCCTATATTCGGTTTCCACTAAATTGAGCTTCGTGTGTTTGAATGATATAATTTGGCTTTTTTTAAATAAGGATTATGAAAGCTACCTCTTCGTCCCGGCACTGGCCGGAAGGACTTTTTTTGCATTACATTTTCGACGATATCTTTGAAAATATCATGCATAAAATTAAAAGAAATGTATTTTTGCGTTCGGCGTTACGAAAGCTTTCGCACGATCCTCCACTCGATATACAAATATATTCTTTTCCATGAACTTTTTCATGAACCCTAAATATATTTGTGAATGGTTAATAATCTATAAATATATGGGTCAATAGCCTTTATTACTTCAACCAAATTGAACTTTCCACGTTCCAAAATTAAAAAAGTAAAAAGGCTGTGACAGACGGACAGTCAGACACAGGAGTGATCTTATAATGGTTCCGTTTTTACTTTTTAAATACGGAACCCTAAAACTAAGAAAATTGTTTTTCAGAATAAATAGGGAAGTTACCTTTTTCCTCCCGGTACATACCGGAATGTCTTTTTATGTGGATGCAGACACTAGATTTGGGGGGAAATAAGATGTGACAGGAGCAAATATATAGAGATGCAAATATTTTAGTGAATCAGAATACTAAAATAAATTCCGCAAAATCCAATTGACATTTTCATCAAGACTTTTCTTTTAAAGATTAATATTTACAGGAAGTATTTGATGTACACTACTTAATTTTTATGCAGAGCGGGCAGAGTTTTGCATAATAAGCCATGCAAAATAAGCAAACACTTAAACTCAAAATATTTTAATGCATTACAGATGAATGTTTAAATTCGAAGTTTTTATTAAAAATTAATTACTCTTTAACGACAGCCATTCATTTCGTAAATATTAATTTCACTTCATTGAACTATAAAAAATGGAAAGAGTGATACGATATTTCACTTCTATAAATAACTTCTATACAATTTGAAAAAGAAATAATAATGGCAGAAAGCTTATGAAATAGGGCATGACTCTTTAAGTTCTGTATTTTACATTCTGAAGTAATAAATTAACTTTCATCATACATAATAACAAAATTTTAAATTTGGATATCCCGGAATTGAAATATGATATTTTTAATTCTGTAAAGACAACCCATTATATTAATCACTCAAAATTTTTTTATTATTCGTTCCGGTATACTTCTATTTATGTAAACACAGTTCTAGGAATTGAAGAATAATCTGTGTTACCTGTGACATAACGGTATAATCACAACATTTCTTAGGAGAAAACTAAAAATGAAAAAAAAATAATTTTTTTAAACTGTTAAATATTCAAATTTTATCTGTGACGTCAATAATCACTTACTAATGCTAGCAAATGAAATAAAAAATGCGAAAACAATCAGCGAGTTGCGTTGCTTGCTTTTTATTAGAAAGGAGATCTATTTACAAAACCAAATTATTTAATTAATATTTATTTAATAAAATCTGAAATTTAGGGATTCAATGGTTGCTTTAAATGCGGACAAACACAATCAGTAACCGTGGAGCTACAGGAGTATTGCAAAGTGGTATTTCCGTGATCTGGAATTGGTTTTTGGCGACAGGAAGTGTATGCCAAAGATCAGGCAATATCGTATACCTTACTTCCGAAGATGGACACATATAAGCATAATTAACTTGGTTTTCTTCTTAAAATAAATTATACCCTGCTTACATATATGCTAGCGTAATTAGTTAAAATACATGTGTCATACAATGCCTTCTACAAGCGATTAGTGACTTTTTAAGTCGGTGATTTGTTATCTAAAAATTAACATTTCAGAACTAGCTAATAAAGTTATTTTTACATGTAAGACGTCCTTTCATGCTAAATCAAAATGTTACACTTTTGGATATGACTTTTTGGCGCCATCTGTCATCGTTTTTGAGATAGGATCGATAACTTTTAAATTTCGCCATAAGGACTTACTGCAGTCACTTGCATATGTTAGTACACTGGCCTCCAAAAGTTAAGGTACATGGACTGGATGCTTTCGATTGTACACTTCTTGTCGAATATCTACGAAAATTATTGGTGTTGTTCTTGAACTTCTGGGATGTAAAGAACATGTTTGATTTCATATTTCTCGATCTGTCTGCCTATATTTATGTATGTATGCATGCATGCGACACAAATTTTGCGGCCACTTTAGCTCAAGATGCATGAAATTTCATTAAGCTACATATCCAGTTAGAACTTCATATAATTTGGTGTTGATTAGATTGTGGTGTGTATCGTCTGAAAGGTGTGTGCTGCTATTATGTGTTTTCAGGATTTCTTTGATAGCAAAATATCTTGGCATCTATGGAATGTAATTGTACCACATGTTATATGTGAGAAAACAAATTCTTAAAATATATGCTAATTCAATTGTGGCTTTGATCACTCCACAGGCAGCAATGTTTTTCTAAATTTGGCGAAATATATTTTTTTATAATCGTTTTCACATCCAATTTATGCAATTTAGCTAGCGTAAGTTACCGTATAATTAACTCCATTATTGTAACTCTCATACACATGCAGCCACAATGTTACCAAATCATATTTGCTGTGGATCCGATTCCGGAATATTAACACAATGTTTTTTCTGCGATGAACATTATAGCAGTACGTATTACTATTGTATAAAAATGCACAAAATGTTATACTAGAGGGTGTTATTTTATATTCATATGTTGATTCAATTTTGGATTAAGATACAGGGGGCCGTTATTGTGCTGTGCTTTGTTTTTATTCACTGATCAGTTCTACTCTATGTTAAATTCCAAGAAAAGTACTTTATATTCATAATTGTCAGTGTGTAACTGCGCTATTTAAATTCATATACGGGTGTTTCTAAATGAATATCGGGGTTTTAATGTTTGGTAGTATTTATTACATAAAACTTAAGATTATAATTAATACATAAAATGAAAGAGCAACTCAAACAGTTTTATTTACAAGCTTACAAGTGTTCAATGTGAGCACCTTTCGTTACACGGCACACATCAAGTCGATAGCTCAGTTCTTCCCAAACATTGATTAGCAAAGTAGTTCTGTTCAGACGCTCACCCGATCTGACGCCATGTGATTTCTACCTGCGGGGTTCATAATGGATCGTGTGTATGTGCCTCCACTACTAGCTGACAATTGCAGCTGTTGCAACAATGACCCCAGAAACACTAATCAACGTTTGGGAAGAACTGAGCTATCGACTTGATGTGTGCCGTGTGACGAAATGTGCTCACATTGAATACTTGTAAGCTTGTAGGTAGAACTGTTTGAGTTGCTCTTTCATTTTATGTATCAATTATAATTTTAATTTTTATGTAATAAATACTACCAAGCGTTAAAACCCCGATATTCATTTAGAAACACCCCGTATTACAGTGATACAGGAAGAAAGTTTTGTGATAGGCGCAACATCCTAGTTTGATAGATGCATTACATCATGTGTTATAAGAGATTATTCAGAAAAGACAACCTTTCCCTTACAGTCGCGTCTAAAATATCGGTCCAAAATGCCACCATAATTTTCTGAAATATATAAAGGAAAGATGCTGTTCATTTTTTTTTTTTTTTTTTTTTTTTGGTATCCGAATAAGAATACCTGCATATCAGAATATAAATAAGTTTAGGAATGAGTGAAAACGTAGCCGATTTAGATTTAAGTATAAAAACTAAACTAAACTCTATAGCTATACAAATAAGTATACAAAGAATATATCTATGAAGGATCTGGGCCAACAGTGCCCATCCCTGTTTTCTTGATCCTGGGCCCGAGGTGCTATACAGAATATGTCCTGGCCAGGGGTTTCAGCCAAACGTGGGACCCTCTGTGTTCAGTTCAGAACATATAAAAATAATCTTAGGTTAGCTAAACGCAAGGGTTGGCTTCATTTTTGCCAAAGGACTGATAATGCCTACGGCAATCTTTATAAATACATATCAGGTAAATCACTTAAGCATAGATCTTATTTTTACATCACTTGAAGATTCTTCGGTATTTTCTGGATAAGATGATGTCTCTGCTAGCTTAATGGCTGAGCATTTTGGTACTGATAACCCTCCAGATGACAATTCCAGTATGTGAGTTCTTTTGATTATACATCTGATGAAGATTTCAGCCCAGTATCACGGAAAGAGTTGTTTTATGTTTTAAAACACCAACGAAATAATAAGGCCCCAGGGCCAGACGAATAAGATGCTTTCATTGTTAAAAACATTTGTAAAAATTTTACAATTTTAATGTTGCTTTTATATACTACGTGTTTACGTTTGGGTCATGTTCCAGTGTGTTGAAAGAAAAGAACGGTTATCTTTTTCAGAAAAAAAAATCGTCCATCACATAGTGCAAGTTCTTACAGACCTATAACGCTTCTCTCGATTATGGGAAAGATTCTTGAGAGAATTATCAAAATAAGAATTATTACTATGTTGGAATCGAGCTTGTATATTGACTCAGCTCAACATGATTTTCGACAATCTAGAAGCACAGTTACTGCACTGAATGAATTAAAAGGCTTAGTTAGAAATACGTTAGAAAAATGCAAATATTGTGCGATAATTTCAACAGATATAGGCGGTGCTTTTGGCAGGTTAAATTGGTTTGTAATTGCCTAGGTGGGGGAGGAATTACCAGTTTTTGATTATCTCAAATCAACTATTAAGAATTATATCAGCCATCAACTGATTGGCTTTCGTTTTGTTAGAGGCTGCCGCTGGTTTAGGCTGTTCCGGGGGAGTCCCCAGAGATCTTGCTTGGGTCCGCTCATTTGGACAATTGTTTCGGACAGAATTATTAAAAACTATAAACGTATTAGTCGCAACATAATTTCGTATGCTGACGACAATGTTACTATCGAAGGTGCTGATACGAGAGAATCACATGAGCAAATCATAAATAATCGTATTTCTGCTTTTGCAGACATTTGTGAGAGTGTCCATTTACAGATAAACCCTTCAAAGTCAATGGCTATGCTTTTTGGATCTCATACATATCCTAAAAGACGTCATATTTTCAAATTACATGGATGCAGTATTTCAGTAAAAGATAATGGTAAATTTCTGGGTTTTCTTTTGGATAGTAGGTTTAAATGTCTAGATCATTTAGAGATGATTCTTTCAGGTTTAAAAGATTTCTGCTGTCACATGAAGAGAGTTAGAATCAGAGATAAGGGCCTCCCGTTAGATTTCCAGAAAATTTGGTATGACACTGTTCTCAAGAAACAGATTGCTTATGGTTTTGAGGTGTGGATGAACTATTTGCGGTATCATGCACTACAAAGATTATCATCGTGTCAAAGAATGTGCCTTTTATCAATTGTTAGAGTATATCGCTCTGTTTCGACTGACGCGCTTTGTGTCCTAACTGGTGTACTACCTATTAAGGAAGAACTGCGTGATTTGGCAAATCTCCATTCCGTTGTGAAAGAAGATGCTTTGGTTTGGATTGGTGACAAATTTATTTCAAGTAAACATATTATGCGCAAATTTTGTACATTTGATTATCCATTTTACTTAGCCAAACACAGTGTTAATTTTATTAAATCAGTTACAGATTCAGTACCGACAGTAAGTTTCCCGATTATTTTTACTGATGGATCAAAGATGCCCAGAGGAGTTGGCGCTGCGTTCACAGTGTTTATAAACGATAACTTTATTCTGGACAATCGTTTCAAGCTGAACGAACATAATACAGTGTTTCAAGTAGAACTTTAAGCTTTAGACGAGTCAATACAATGGTGTTCAGTGGCACAGTTTTCTCAGTTTAACATCTACACTGACAGCTTAACATCAATTTATGTGTTAAAGAATATTTTTCCAATAGATGAAATTGCATATCGAATTCCGTTAATTTATGCTTGTTGGTTAATAAATAAATTAACATTGGTTGGATTAAATCTCACATTGGAATCATAGGCAATGAACGTGCTGATATGCTGGCAAAATCTGTTATTGAAGAAGACGTTTATGATAAATTCTTGTATGTTCCTATTCCGATGACTTATGTAAAATCACATTTTAAAAATTAAATTTCTAGAGAATGGCAAGAGAAATGGCGGATGAGTGATAAAGTCCGAGGCACGTATGCAATTATTAATGATGTGTACAGAGATTTTGTGTGTCCTACACAAGTTGCTGCTTACTTTTTATCAGGACATGGCGCCTTTCCTTCTTTTCTATTTAAATTAATAAACGTGACAATGATAGATGCCCTTGTGAAGCAGTTGGTGACCCAAAGCATTACTTGTTTGGTCGTTGCCGCTTTATGCCAGCCTCATTTAATTTCATTCGTTCTGGGACCCTTTCGTGACGAGCCGTTAATTCCCAAATTGGCTCAACCGAGCCCAGCAATCTGATTGGTTAAAACTGATATTTATATAGCAGATAATTATATTTATTTTCTTATGAAGTAGTGTAATGTAAAATAGAATGCAATTATAATGACTTAAATTGATTTATTTTGTTAAAGTTGATCAAAATCACAGTAAAGTAATCCAAAATACTAATATTAACAAAGGATCAGATTGCTGAGGTCGGATGAGCCAATTTGGGAATTAACGGCTCGTCCTTTCGTGGAATATGAGAAACGTATTGTTATCAAAATCAAATATCGTACAACTAGATGCCATTTATAATACACTGAACCAGCTTTTTTCGTTTATTAAATAACGTTTTTAGTTTTGTACTTTTTAACAATCTTTTTAATATTTGTGAAGTTCGTATTTCCAACGTTTACTTTCATCTGTTTCTGCATTGATGTTGTCTTCAGACTTGATGTGGTTAAATTAGAGCCAACAAAGTGTTCTTTTTTAGGATTAAACCAGTGATGAACTTTGTTATAATCCAGATGATTTGTGCCCCTGAATATAGTCATATCGTGCTATGAGAATCTTTATGTTAGCTCTTGACCTGAACATTTTTAAGGCTCTACATTTTGAATTTATAGCCATGGTTTTTAAGACATTTACTTTTTCAGTAGTAGCAGGAACCATGATAACATACAGAACTATTTTTTCCCCTACTCTAGACTCTGATAATGGGCTTTACAGTAATGGATTTTAATCCTTGGACATTATGGTGAAAAAGTGAACTTTAACAATATAGAAGAATTAGTATTAGACTTGTGATTTTTAGTTACAGACTAACTATTGAATATAGTATTGTCATTATTTCTATTAATTTTAATTTAATTTACCATTAAGAAAACTATTTTATTATTACTTAAAGACATGTATGTAGATGTCTATAAAATTGTTATACGTTTTTTACTCAGATATTTGCTGAAGCACAAATTTACTTTTTGTTACTTTTTATATTTTTAATAGACATATGTTCAAATGTCTATAATTCTGTACAGTTCTTTTTTTTATTTGCTGCTGCTGGGATAACATTGTTTTATGTATGTTTTTTTCAATTATATGCTGTTGTCTAAGCGGGTCGCTTGCCCTGAAAAGGGCTTTGCTGGAGGTGGAAGGAATTTTCACTTGGTTATTAGGCCTTTGCCATTTTTGGTTAGCTACCAGGTGGAGTTATCCTGTATGCTGTGTTTAGTTCTGAAGCAAGCTTGGTACTCATTTTATCGACCCCAAAGGGATGAAAGGCTTCGTGAACCTTGCTCAGTCGGAAATCGAACTCTCAACCTGGAGCGCGGCAATCAGATTCTCTGACCACTACGCCACTGGGCTAGATTTAAGTATAACCATAAAAGAAATTTATTATAATAAAATATAACGACCTGTAATTTTTAGTATTTTGTACTGTGTGTACACAATTTTAGCTATTGTTAATGTATTATCTAATTTATTATAGTTAATGCGTAACGCACTACTAGTTTGACATAATCTTTCTTCTCCAAACTTTGATTCACTGCTGTTTAAAGGTTTATTACTGTAATATCCATTAATTAAAATAACTTAATTGTTCGCATATAGGTGATTCACAACCACATTTAAAAAAATTGAATTTAACGAAATATCCATATAAAAATGTTTGGAACGAAGTATCGGGATCGAAATTTTCTGCTTCGATTTGAATGCTAACATTTTCGGTTAACTCTCGTACACACATGCTTACATCCTCGTAAAAACATCAAAAACGGACTAGAGAAACCTAAAATCGTAAGAATTAACAATTTACACACATACATATACAATTATTCTAAAAATAGTATAAAGGATTTAGGGATCTCCAAACATAAAGATATACCAAAACTTCACAGTTGGTTTACAAAACTTTGCTTACACTGTATGTGCCCGGAAAGTAAAATTGCGAAAAAAATATACTATTCGTCATATTAAAGTTTAAAATGCCTGTCATGAAGGTTGTAAAAGAGAAAAATATATTTCCTATTTAATTTGGAAAAATCTATAATAAATTAAATTTCAAAGGTTATTTTCGCACATCTGGTTATGAATTTATAACAATGTGCATATACTATTTCTAATTGCTATAAAGGTGTAAGATTAAAACTTTAAAAACAGTAAAATAGTTTTATTTGACTGTTGACATGTTTCGTCCATACTCGAGTCATTTTCAAAACAAATAAATAATAAGATTCTGAAATTGCACGGTCTATGATGCAATGGTCTTAAACACCGTCTTTCTGTTTTTCATGTAACGCAAGTTATTATTATTTTTTTTTTTACTTGGATGTTTATTTCTATTTTCGTAACCATTGAGTAACTCGAGCCACAATTTTGGTTTTTATTTTACTTGGATGCTTATTTATATTTTCGTAACCATTGAGTAACTCGAGCTGTAGTTTTGGTAAACAGTTGGTTCCTGAGCTTTAGCTCGATTTACTCAATGGTTACGAAAATAGAGATAAACATCCAAGTAAAAGAAAAACCAAAATTGTGGCTTGAGTTACTCAGTGGTAACGAAAATAGAAATAAACGTCCAAGAATAATAATTAAAAAAAAAATAACGGCGTTGCATGAAAAACTTAATGATGGCGTTTCAGATCATTGCATCATAGACCGTGCAATTTCAGAACATTATTATTTATTTATTATGACTCGTGTAGGTTAGAAACATGTCAACAGTCAAATAAAACTATTTTACTGTTTATAAAGGTTTAATTTTACACCTTTTTAGCAATTAGAAATAGTATATTATTACAAGGTGTTAATGTGTTATATAAAAATATGCATTTTAAATTTCATCCAGTAATAAATCGAAACAAACACTATTTCAGGCTACCCTTCAACTTCGTCAGAGGAATATTGACATAATTGGCTTTGCAATGCACTGCACATGCTGATAGAGTATCAGCAAAAAATCAGTATTTTATCCAACTAAAGAAAGCTTATCAAAAGAATATTGTTTTTATTTCTTCAAAAATATTTCATTCGTCCTTCAGAAAATAGGTAATTCATATGTTGTTGTTTTTTTGTATTATATATATATATATATATATATATATATATATATTTGCTGTACAAAATCAGATTAATTCACGTCCGACATCCTATCCTAAAAATATTTCTTTGGACGGGAAATTAGAAAGGCTGTTTGAAGACTTTATCAGCATCACGCCTGTTATCCGGGTTACTTTGACACAGGAATTAAGATGGCTCTGTTTATTCCTATATCCTAGTTAATTGAAATTTTTATTTTCACAGTTTAACTAGTTTCAATATATAGAAATTTTGATTTAAGTTTTGACATGCCATTAAAAAAAAATAATAAAGACGATAAGTAAATAATGACAATTTCAGTTTACATTTTAATTTTGCTATTCCGACAAACCGGAAATTCGGTTTCGTTATCGATTTCGGCGAAAATTCTGCCGAATTGAAACTCGACCGAAGTTATTTCTATTCCAAAAATCTCATTTCTTCCTTCGAAAATTTTTTAATTTACTCATTGATTTGAGTTGTATCGGTTCAAATGAGACACTCTTTAATTATTGCTATGAACTTCACACTTTATAATTATCATTGATGACTGACTCAAGACAGGAGTACAAATTATAAAGCAAGCAATGCATATATGACTCAATTTTGAAGACGTTTTTCACATGCTCATTCAAAGCTGCATACTTAACAGTAATGGAAATTTTTTAGTTTGAAACCCAAAAAGTGCTTCGAATACTCTTTGAGAATGTTCTAATATACGAGTAACAGATGATCATTTACAGAAGTCACTATAAAAGATAAATCGATGTATTTATACCAAAAACATTTTTTAATTAGATGAAATTCATACAATTAGAAAATCAGTATGTGTCGTTCATGAATTAATTGCATTTTATTTTATTTGAGAATAAAAAAATTTGGCCAGAGGCACAGAGAGCAACTTGGACCACACTTATAAATAATTAATAATTATGTGCATTTAATAAACACATATAATTAATTAACAATTAAGAATATTTATGCATGCATTAATTACTCAAAAAATGTTTTGGACATTTGCGTTTTCGGCCGAAAATAGGAAGGTTACCAAAGTTCGGTTTCGGTTTCAGCCTTAAAAACCTGTTTCGGTCGATCCTTAATTCTAATTTATCTTTTAAATAACTGAATTTAAAAAAATTATATTTTAAAAATCATAATATTTTTACATTTCAATTACGCAGCAGAAAAATAATTTCGGTTTAGCTCCTGAACTGAAAAAGCTATTTAGTTTCAGTTCCCTTTTTCGATTCGGTTACTTTTTAAAATCATCTTTTAAAATTTTTCTCTGTTCATTACTTGCGCTGTTATATACAGTTTATTATGCTTCTTCTGAATCTTTCTTTCTTTTATTTATTTTAAATACTCTGAAATTACTTTCTTCTTCAGAAATAACGCTCAAAGCCTTTTTTACCGATTTTTCTTTTTTTTTTTTTTTTTTAGTAATTAAATAACGCACGGAAACAATTGGTAACTACAGTGATTATATTTAGTATATTTTCAATTTAATTCTATTATTAGAATAATTTTATAGGTAAATATTATTATTATGGATAATTATTACAGATGATAACTATTGTAGATAGTAATTAGTATTATAAATAATTTTATTCAATACTTATTCGAAATACTTTCTACTTAACACTGAGTTGTCTTATACAGTTTTTCAAAGTGTATCCTTCTTTCGCGAAATTTTCTTTCATCGTACTGTTTCTGCTTTCTTATAAATCTTTTAAATAGTCTGAAATTATTTTCTCTTCGTGATTCAATATTTAAAGTGTTTTGTTTCATTGAATAAAATAAATAAACAGATTACGCATGTAGACGGCTGGTAACTGCAGTGACATAAATCCTCTGAGATTTTCTTTTCATATCTCCCATCTCTTTGCAAAATATTTAAAGCCAAATAAAGCTTCGTAATACACAAAATCTTTGGCATTTCAAGATCTGTTTCAATCCTTACGTACTTCGAAATAAATCCTCAACATATCATCTTTTTTTCCGCTTCACATAAAACATTTTTCGCAGAGATTTTTATTATTTTTTTAATGCGGTATGTATTTGATGTCGTTGGCTGGAGAATGCTTTGAAGTTACAAAAACATATACGCTTTAAGTATAAATTGATATTTTTGCTCATCTTATGAAATACATTTTGCTCTAAAAAATACAAGACCGTTTCGTTAAGGGTTTTAAAAGAATAATATTTGTTTTTCCTTATTTACAACGTCAAAACAAGTAGTATGGAAACAATTGAAAATTTATGAGATGAATGAAAAATATTTGGTACAAAATCTGGCACCAAAATAAGAAAATTTAAAACCTTTTTTTTAATGACTTAAAGCTATTATGTTTTATAATTATATTTTACTTTTATTACAAGTATAAAAAATAGATTAAATGAATTCAGTAGTTAAGCCTTGGTGATTATGATCTATATAAAAGAATAATATTTAGAAATCTGATATTCAAAAATCATTAAAAAATAGCTAAACATAAGATAAGAGATTTCATCAACAAAGGAGTTCCGTTGCAGTTTATTCATTACGAATGACCAATAAATTTGAAAAATATTAGAAATTCTGGTTGAAGTTTTCCCTTTATATAGTAAAATTAGTTTTAAAAAATGAAATGAAGTTTTTTTTTACATAATATTTTATAGTTTTTTTTCTTCAATTTAAAGAAACGTAAATAACAGCTCATATTACTAAAACTCGGTGAATATGAACAGTAAAAAAATCGACTTCCTGATATTAGGAATTATTAAAAACGAAATAATGCTTTCATTGCTTAAAAGTGATCTGAAGTGGTTTCTTCATTTCTTTGGAACATTATTTTATATTAAGAGGATAATATGAAGCATCGATTCATTTATTTAATTTAAAATCAAGCTTTGGCATCATTCAAGGAAATGCAATCCGATCTCAAATTATTAAAACTTGGTGATTACTAAATGCGAAATCAGTTCCTTACTATAACGAGTCTTTAAAGAAATTAAATTAAGACTTTCATTTGCATAAAAGTTGTCTGCTGTAGTTACTTTCTTATTTAGTTACGCTATTGTATTTTGTGAGGCAAATACGAAAGAAAGATTTATTTGTCTTAAAAGAAACAGTCTTTAGCGTAATTCAATATGATACAATTTGTATTTTCTGCACTAAATTTTATCATTGCATGAACGTATTTAAAACTAGATCAAATTAAAATTTACAGCTGTTTTCCTCCAAAAAGGTATAAAAAGAATTAAAAACTCATAATATATTTTCTGCAATTTTATATTTTCTGGACTTTCTCGCAATTAAATATTTTATTTTTAGTTATGAAACATTGGTATTTTTTTTTTCAATTCATTAAAATAAATTACTTGTTGATCGTTAACATCTTGCAGTAAAATGACGAGTGTCATGTGTATACTGTACTAAACGGTAAAACAAAAAGCGACAACTCTTTCTCAGATAAAATTTACTTAAATTGTTTTTAATACCACAAAAACTTTACAGTTCCTAATCAAAAATAAATTTAATTACAATTCCATCAAAGTTAATAATATACTTTTAATGCACGAATCTTAAAATGTAACATGTTGTTTTTTTATGAAAAAAATACTTCTTTCACGTAAATCTTTTTTTCGATTAAAACTTATAGTACAGGGTTTTATCTATAACCATAAAAGAAAAGACTTTATTCAACAATACAGAGAACACTGTAAGAAAGGGAAGAAACTTTTACGAAAATTCGGTATAACCCAACGATTCTGGTAACGTTTTCTGATTCTCAAAATTCTTTTAGAGAAATCCCAATCAAAAACCTTAGAAGCCAAAAAATTTCAGAAACAACTTTTCTAGAATCTGCGGGAAGCAAAAAAGCCTATTTATTTCAGAAACGTCCCAGTAAAGATCGGCAGCTTAATGTTCCTCGAATTTGTGGTCCTTCTCCAAATGCTTTCTAAAGATATGATTTTCGCGATGACGATATGGAATTGTGGATAAATACAAGGTTTCATTAAATGGTCTAGCCCAACCATACTCAACCTGAGGCCCGCGGGCCGCATGTGGCCCGGCGACCTTTTATGTGTGGCCCAATGCACATAATCATTAATCCATATTTTTGAAATTACTTGAGATGTGCGTAAAAAGTATTTGAGACCTTCAGTGTTGTTCTCTATATTTCCAAAGAAAGATAAAATCTGTCCTGTTATTTATAATTAATTTAAATTATGTTAAAACATCTTAAATGCCGTTTTCTTAGTGAAAAGGTATTTTTATATGTAGTCCTTATTTGTGCTACAGTGGGTTACAGATTTCTTAAGCTTCAATACTAATCAAACTGTGTACCAAATTACGTATGCACTATATATTTATACAATTAAAAAAATAAAGTTTTTGCATTGAGAAAAAGACTGAGTTTTGAAACTGAAAATCTGATTTTAGAACTTTGAAATTTTGCATTTTTATATTACAACGTTTTATACTTGTTATATAACTAATAGTGCTTTTTAGGGTTGATCGTTTGTCATGAAAAAAGTTGTCACACACAATTTTTGCGCAACTATTTCCAAACAACAATGTTCGCGACCTATTTCTACAATATGTGTAACAGAAATCTAAAACGAACTTTATTGTTTGGAAATAGTTGTGTTAAGAAAATTTTGTAACATTTCTTTCGAGAGAAATGTTCAGTCATACTGATAATATTAAATTTATTATGATGCTTTGTTACACTACTTTTGTTATCTTACTATTTTAATTACGTCTTTATAAGTGTGTTGCTACCCGCCTAACGTCAAAAACGCTTATTTGTGGCCCACCTGAAAAAAAGGTTGAGTATGGCTGGTAGCCGGATAAGCATGGCGAATTGGTCCCGCGGCCGATGTTTCAATTAACACGTGTGGTAATAAGGCTCACCGTCAAAATACAATATAGAGTGTTTTTAGCCCCTGACCTTGAACTGTCCTTGTGATAATCGGGGAGGTTTGCGCCGGCGTCACTATTTTACAAATACGTTTTTCTCAAAATGTATAAAAGTTTTTTTAAAAAAATGAAACCAACGCCAGTTATTGAATAATATATTAGCTCACATTATATATTTTTTTCACACTTTTACATAAATTTTAACTTACAAAAATAAACAAAAATGTTAAAAAATATATATTAATGTAGTAATGTTATGTTTACACCAAACAAAAAATTACAAAATAATGCTCAACTTATCTACTTTTAACAAAAAAAAATTCGTTAAAATCCAAGATGCACTTTTTGAGTTATAACAAAAATAATGCTAGCAATTTGTTAAAATATTCCTAACTTTTCCTGTTTGTATTTGCAGAAATACCCTGCCATCACTGGATTGGTCAATTCCTAACATTTTCACTCGGGCAGGATGCGCAGTACGCCAAAATAACAGAATGTTTCCATACGTATATTTTGTTATTTTGGCGTACTGCACAAACCTCTTGCGTACTAATATCAAGAACATTCAAACAAAATGGTAACATTTGCCTACCATGCCTATCATGATTTTCACATAGAAGAATGGTTATGGGGCTGTACAGTGTACACATATAACGTATCACTTTAGGGGGACGGAGAGGGGTCTGTCAGTTGAAATCGTAAGATATCTGTTGGGGGAGGGGGAGTTGTCTTATGATATCGTTATCATTTTTGATCAAACCAAAATTTACTTTTTTTGGTAACTATTTCTTTATATCTGTTATCTTAATTTTCTTAGTCTGTTTTTTATTTATATGAAAATATAAAGTTATTATTAAACCCATTGAGAGATTATAAAATCATTTCATTCCAAAATATGGAATAACCCAACTTTCGTCATTAATATTCTTGAGCCATATATAATTCCTTGTTACAGAAACATGATTCGAAATGATACTTGTTATTTTTACTAGTAAAAAATGAAGAAGAATATTGGCCACCTGTTTTTTCACAAGAATTTCTGTTTAGCCCCTTGCAAGGAGAAACTGCAAAAAGACAATATTACTATTCAATGCATTATGTAATAAAGAGCTATTATTAAATACTTTTAAACAGGAAGTATTTCTTTAAAGTGTTATTTGATATAAAGTTATGTTTTATATAACAGTGATATTTTATGACTTCCTTCTCATCATTTAATTCAGTAATGTATGCGAATAATAAATGTACAACTATATCTGTATATCATTGAAAAAGTATGAAAAAAAAGGGAAAAAATAAAAATTAAAAGAAATTTTCGACATTGATAACGATATCATTAGGGGGGAGGGGGTTCGAGGAATGACAACGTATGATATCGCAAGGGTTGGGAACGGTCCAAAATTGCCAAAAAGTTGATAACCGTATATATCGTCGCCTCGGAGCAGCAGTAGGACAGCTAAAAATATTAGAAATAATCGAAAATGAGATGTCTGACTTACTGCTATGAAAAACTGTCTGCATCTGGTGGAATAGTAGGGAAAATTTTATAAAACACATCTGATATATAGTATTAAACATAACTTTGTGTTTCAGAAGTTGTTCCACTAGATGCAAACACAGTTATTCATAGCAGTAAGTCAGACATCTCTTTTTTTATTATTAGTAGATGTCCTACTGTTGCGCTGAGGCAACGATATGTACACTGCCTATTCAGCTTCACATGTACAATCAACTAGACCACCGACTTGATATTATTACTCGAGACGGAAGCGCAGTAAGCAAAAATAACAGAATGTTTAGAAATACGAAACAAACCTATGGGGTAGTGGTATGTATGGAAACATTCTGTTATTTTGGCGTACTGCGCATCCTGCCCGAGTGAAAATGTTAGGATTTGACCAATCCAGTGATAGCAGGGTATTTCTGCAAATACAAACAGGTAAAGTTAGGAATATCTTAGCAAATTGCTAAGATTATTTTTGTTATAACTCAAAAAGCGCACCTTCGATTTTAACGAAATTCTTTTTTTCTTAAAAGTAGATACTTAGAGCATTATTCTGTAATTTTTTGATCGGTGTAAACATAAAATTACTACATTAATAATATTTCTTAAATATTTTTGTTTATGTTTGCATGTTAAAATTTGTGTAAAAGTGTGAAAAAATATATAATGCGAACTAATGTATTCTTCAGTAACTGGCGTTGGTTTCATTTTTTTCACTTTTATACTTTTTAAAAAAAACGTATTTGAAAAATAGTAGCGCCGGCGCAAACTTCCCCAATTATCTCAAGGATATTTCAAGCCCAGGGGCTAAAAACACTCTATATTATATTCTCATGGTGAGCGTTATTACCACACATGTTATTTCAAACATCGGCCGTGGGGGCCATCTCGCTATGCTTATCCAGCTAAACTCTTTCAGTAGAGTCTTTAGGTTAGATTTCGATAACGTTTAAGCGAAAAATTATTTTCTGCTTGCTTTTTACAGCCTAATGTAGATACAAAACATCAAAAATTAATCATTTAATAAATACTTGAAGAATAATTTTATTATTGTTATTTGTCTAATGTAATATTCTACTTATTCAACCTTCATTTTATAGTCGAAACAGGGAAAAATGTGTCGGAAAATGGGCTTATTTTATTTGAAGCTTTTGCAAATTCTCACGTTATTTTTAAAATTTTTATATTTATTTACTTTTTTGCACTCGAAAAGTTGAGATCTCAATCAAGACTTGTTCAAGATAAGCATCATAATGGTAAGGCTACATTACATGCTGAATATATCTAAATGGATTGTAAGTGAAACATAAGTTCTGAAACTCTAATCAGACAATTTCACAAATAAAGTAAATGGTTCAAAACGCAATAAAAACACAATTCAAAATTCGAACATTAAGCTCGAAGCCCCAAAGGTCGTCCGATGGCTTCAGGACTCCGAACCCAACCCTTACCGCTTTACGATGTCCTTAATTTAATGAATTTCGCTCTTAAATTTGTCCAGTGGCTTCTTTTCAATTTTATTTTCAGAAAGCGATCAGTGTTGAAAATGTAAGTGAAATGAACTCAGACGTGCACGCGAAACGCCGCGCTCCTCGAGTTCTACGGCAGTGACACAATGTTCAATTATTACACAATTGTGTTAATACCACACCTCAATTGGGAATATTATATTCCCTCCGCAAATTATGTCCGAAATTATATTATGCGGAACGGCGCAGAATTCGTCAAGCACGGCGTACCGCGTGCCCATCCGGTACGCGGTACGATGGGCCGCGTCCGGATGGTCACGCGGACCATCCCTTTCCTTTCCCTCACTCCTTGTGATTGAGAGTCCTTTCACTCACAAGGAGTGAGTGGAACGAAAGGGATTCCTTTCACTCACTTTTTCAGTACTGATCGCTTTCTGGAAAAAAAAAAAAAATAACAGACGTCACCGGACAAATTTAAAAACGAAATTCATGAAATTAAAGACATCGAAAAGCGGGAAGGACTAGGCTCGTGGCTCTGAAGCCATCAAACGACATCTGCGGCTTCGAGCTTAAGGCCCCTTATCACTAAAATTTGAGATTTGCCTCTCCAATGTTAAACCAAGGGCGGTAGAATGCATTCGTATTTGTCTAATAACTCGTCAGCAAATTAATATTTTTAACTCATTTTTTCTGTGTGCTATTTTTAAAGGGTGTCGCTTTCTGTTTTAGTTGACAAAATAATTTTAAAATATATACTTATTTTTTTTAATTTAGTGCTAAAGTCTTAAGACATAAGAGAAATGTGATTAATATTAATTTACTTAAAAACTATTTGGAGTTTTAAAAATCTGAAAACTAGATAAGGAAGCCTGTGGTCTCATCTATTGATACAAACAAATAAAATTCGTGTAAGTTTATTTAAACTCCAGATATTAGACAAATATTAACCCCCTCCCCCCACCTCAAAGCTATTAATCAAATCCCGAAGGAGGGAGCGCACATGACCTTTGACACCGTGTCGAATCTGAGGATGGGAGGCACGTACACAGGACAGGGGTTGGATTACGGATTCAATGCACTACGGATTCAAATCCGCTATGGAAGGCTGATTTTGTAAGTTGCAAATAAAAATTTCGAACTGCATATGTTTTCTTCCCACTATTCACTCATATAATTATTACCAGGATTGTCTCTTCATTTTAAAGGACAGGTTACATTAGAAACATTCCATTTTATAAAAGGGAAAAGATTTTTTTTTATTACATTAAGTTTTACTCTTTTTTTTCTGTAAATTGTTAAACGTATTATAATATTCAAAGTAGCACATTAAAAAAAATATCACATCCATATTATTGCATTAAAAATACTAAATGTTAACTTAAATTAATATTTTTAGGTAGAGTGTTAAAATATTTATGTGAAATATGAAGATTGGGAAAGCAAATAACACATTTTAAGCGTTTTGTAAAGCAAGAGAATCCATTAAAATTTTCTTAACTCTCCCCCCCCCCCCAAACATAAAAGAAGGTTGAAATAGAAAAAAGCAAGAAAGAAAGTTACTAGAAAAAATACTTTATTCATGAATTAAGATTAGATCCCTAGACATATTAATCCATTTTTAAGTAGGTATTTAAAAACATTTATTTGTTTCTACTTTAGAAAATAGTTGAAGCAGTTATTAATCATTTAGTCAATTTAAATTGCTGGACATAGATACAAATCACATATCATATGAGGAATTTATTATTATTATTTTCCATAATGTAATTAAATAAAGGCAATTGGGGAATTCTTCACCCCTTCAACAATGGAGGGGGAAAAGTTACCTTTTAATTCAACATTTTGCTTTTGTTTATGAATTTTTCTATCTTTGAAAAGCTAAATCATTACAAACTTTTTTATTTCATTTATAAATCACGGAAAATGTGCACAAACACAGACACATTTTAATCAAGCTTACTTTCGGTCTAGAATCCATTTAAATATTTCAATTCAAAGTTTGGAAGATTATAAACCTTCCTGAATAATAAAATAGGAAAATTTATAATGAAACTGGTTTGGATGAGTATCAATAGAATATGCCATTTAATTGTAACTATTACAATTTTTAACGAAAAAAGAAAAAAAAGGGTAATTAAGAGAATAATAAAACTTTATATAAATCACCATAAAATCTAGAGAACACACAGGAGGCGTTTCGAGCTAAAAATTATAACAGCTCGTCATCAGTCAATGTAAACACATGCCCGTAAGGGATAAGGTCACTTTTTTGTGACCGAATACGGATGCCTCTTACGGATACATGTTCACATTGGTTGATGACGGGCTGTTATATAATTTCCAGCTCGAAACGCGTCCTGTGTGTTCTTCAGATTATATGTATGGTACAAAGATTTTTTATAACACTTTTATACAAAGTTTTATTATTTCATTGTTATTTATCGCCAGTTTTTCAGTGCTGCTTCAGCCAAAGTAATGAGCTATACTGTAAAAAGAAAATAATGGCAGCTGGGTGCTAGTTTAGAACTGTAAAATTAACAGATAATAAACCGCAAATTTAGCAAGTAATATACCGTTTAGCAGTAATAAACGATTTAATTCATTTATACGACGGTATATTTACAGTTATAAACTGGCACCCCAGCAGCCATTATTAAGCAGCAAAATCAACAATTTTTTTTGCGTTGTCCAGCTCGGGTTGGAACTGGGATAACCGAACTGAATCTAAAAATTCTGCTTAAAGTGAACCCAAAACTGTATTTAAAAAAAAATCGTCAACCTGAAACCCGCACACCTCAATTCAAATTCATTATTGAAATAAAATGTCCATCCTCTTGTTCAAAACTATTTCCAAATGAAGCAATCCTACAATAAAAGTTCAATTTTAGGAAAACTGATAAAACGAATTCTGTTATAACATAAATAAATAAAAAACATAAGTATTACTTCCAGGTGCAAAGGCAATTGCATATCACAAAAAAGGAATGCTGTCTTTTTGTCCTTTGGACACCGAAGAGAATTAAAGTTAAAAAAATATACAGGGATGATACTTTCTGGGAGAAAGAGATGGAAAATAAGTTAAAAGGTTTTTATTTTGACTGTCTTTTACCAGAAGTAATTGATCCTCGCCATACAAGATCAATGCCCATTAGAGATCCACTCTATATTTTAAAAGCAATAGAAGCTCATAATGAAGAAAAGAAGAAAAAGATGGATGTAATCAGCCAAATAAGTCAATTAGAAGAAGAAACACACAATTAAAATGTTTGTGTTTGGCTCTTTCGCTTATTTAAAATAAATTATATACATATCTTGATTTTTTAGTTGTAACATAACGTAGAGTTTAATTTTATCTGTTTTTTTTAATTTAAAGTTTTCTTTTATCATAAATATAAACTTAAAATAGTTGTAGCAATTGACATAACTTGCTTTAAATAATGTTATAAATTGTGTTATCCAACACTTTTTTAAATTCCAAAGATAGAAGGTAACAGCTGTTTGCTGATGATTATTCTGCCGATCACAGATGCAGAATTTTATACCTTGCTATATTCGTGTTTGATGGCAGGAGAAAAAATAAAAAGCTTAATTATAATCTAGACTACTATCTTGAGAAAAGATAAGTATCTCAACGCAAAGATTAAAACTCACTTTATTTTTTTTTTATCTATTGGAGATATATAGGCAATGTAAATTACAAAAATGTTCAAAATAATGTAGAAATCAAAATTATGTATATGCTATTGTTTTTCAAGAAGTTATTCAAAATTTTCAAATACAAAGTATCATAACTCTGTGAATTTTGGTCGTAGAATAAGGAAATTTTTACTGTTGTACATGTCAGAGCATGAAGATTATTTTTTTCTAATATAGCACAGAAGATCTAACTTTGAATAACTTCTTGAAAAATAATGGCATCCACATAGTCTTAATCTCTACCTTATTTTGAACACTTTTGAAAGTTACATTGCCTGCATATCTCAAATGGAGAAAAAAAATTAAGGTGTATTTCTATCTTTGTGTTTGGACACTCTGCATATGCTTTATAAATTTTAAAACAACGTTCAGAACGCCAGAATAGGTAAACTTTGAGCAGACTATTTTCGATAACCTTTTGCGTACCGTCCAGGTCCTGACTATCGCACGGGCACCCGGGGCCCATTCTCTGGGAATGAAATTTCTGAAGGAAATTTTCACAATTTCATCTAAATTTCTATTAACAAAATCACAATTGTGAAAAAATGTTATATTTGAGATATTAATATGATTAACCAACAAAAATTCATCTCAATATATGGTTAAAAGCACATTTCAATAAATGATAGAAAAATATTTTATTTTTACCCATGAAACCGTTTTTTAATTTTTCCGGAAAACTTCATTTTTGAGTTGACACTTTTTAATTAAGTGTGTAACATGTAAAAAAGAAAAAAAAATAGTATCAGTAAATCAACCAATCTAAAGGCGCACGAAACATTGAAAGTGCCCTGGGCACAGAAACTTGCTACTCGGGCCCTGGTATCGTCCTCTTGGCACTGAGGACGGTTGCCCTAAAGGCTACCAAAACTAGTCTCCTCAACGTTTATCTATTCTGGCGTTCTTAACGCTGTTATAAAATTTATTATATTGCGCCAAGTTGCATATTAATAATTACTCTGTATATTTATTTTTTTATAAGATAGTAATTCAAGAAGTTACTCAAAGCTCTTTATATTTTCTCCTGACATCAAACACGAATATATATAAAAAAAATACTGACTAATTCTGCGTCTGTGATAGAAACCGTATAAATATTTAAAATGTGCAACTTTTAAAAAATTAATATCAGGACTATTTCATACAAAATAATTTTAACTTCCATCTTACTTTGAACACTTTTCAATTTACATAAGCTACGTATCTCCAATAGTTAACTATTGGAAGCAAGAATTAAAGCATGTTTCAATCCTTTTGAGACACGTTTTATTATAGATATTACTTCTTGCATGCGTATTAATTGGTTTCAGCCGACAAGATATTTTGAAAGTTCCAAAAGAAGGGGGGAAATAGCACATTAGTATATGCATATTTTTATAATAAAATCTTGCTTATTAATTAAAATATTTAAAATTTAATCATATTATTGAAAATACATATAGTGGTTTTCAAATTATAAATAACATATACTAATTTATTACTTGCATTATGTTATAATTTTTTCTATAAATATAGCATGATTTATTTATAATTCTTTGCTCCTTCGATGTGAAAGGCTAAATTAAGTCTGTATTTAATATCTGTATCCAGTGATTGATTTTTTCTCGGTGTACTGTCGCTTCTTGTTGTATGATTATTGTATTTTATCTGTATTTAATTCAATAGAAATAATACATATTTTATCTTTTGTAAATAATCATTCTGTAATAATAGTGAAATCATAACGCTATTCAATATTCAAGTATTACAAATGTCATGCATGTATGTTTCAAAATGAATCTTAAAAAGTGTTAAAGGATGTAGGAAAGGGATAAAGTGAGAACGCTGTTAAATAATTTTAAATTTGATGTTTACTTCGGTTTTATTTACTATTTATTGAGATACATTTTAATAGATAATTTTCAGTATTGCGGTTTAAAAAATGTGGTATAACCATGAAAATATGCTTCTAAAGACGAAAACCAAAACCTGCATAAAGCGAACATTTTCACACTCCTATGAGATTTCATCTTAGCATGTTTAATTGTATAATAGATGCGTTACATGCTTTGATAAAAAATACTGTTTAAAGCTGAATTTTCTCCGTTTCTTGTGATTTCCTTTTAGAAACTTTTATTATATCTCAGCCCCCTCCGAAATGATAAGTTTAGATACGCCACTGTATATACGCGTAAACTATTAAATTATAATCAAATAAAACAAGTCAAAAAAGTCATTCAATGTGTTTCTAATAAAGTTGAAAAAGAATACAGAAGTCACATTTCCTGAACTGTCCAAAATAAGCCCCCCTACCACTGAGGTTATAAATTTTGTCAACTGACAGGGATGGACTTCACGCCAATTAACAGTAACCTCCCATTGACAGATCCGGGGGGGGGGGTAAGCAGCTAGCATCTTTCTGGGAGAAATGCGAAATATTTTCTGAGTGAAAAGGGCCCTTAATGTTCGCCTTGGCAGCGGTATCTTCTAACATCCGCTACACAAATTATAGGAAAGACAGTGTTTCGAAAGGCTAAATCATTCTTCATCATGCAAAACCTTGTTTTAATATACCAAGAGAAAAAGCAAGACTGTTCGCTTTTACTCATGAAGACTGTGTAGAATAACAAAAATATGCTCCTATTTGAACCCAGTTCTGTTTAAAGCGAACACTAAAATTACAAACGATGAACATTTCCATAAGTTTAAATTAAAAATAGTAACATCCTTATTTCGTGTGCAAGTCATTGATCACCTCGCTAGCTAAACTAAAATGATAAAACTGGTTTCCTATATTTCTTAATGAATAAATGTACATAAAATGCATCCAGAATGTCCTAGAGTGTAATTAAAGAATCTTACATATGGATATAGATATGTGATAAATCATACCACGTGAAGTTCAGTGTATGGGCTTGTTGGTGCGTGCGCGTTGTTAGTGAGTGGTGACTTTATGTTTGTTGCCGGAACAAGTAAATTTACCACTACTGTAGTAGAAAAAGCTCTAAAATCACTGAAGGCTTCATCTGTAGAATTTTCTCATATGGCATGCAATACCATCGATACAAAGTGTGACAAAACAATATTCGATGATATTGCATGCCATATGCAAAGTTTCCTCAGATGAATCAGTAGAAACAATCGTGAGATTGTACAGTAATGAACGATTGTATGAACGCATCATATTTTTCATAAATATTGGGGCTCCGTCTGACTTGGAAAATAGTTTTAATTTCTACACATGTGTCTATGTTTATACTTAGTTCTTTTCCGTCAACTGAAATTTGTAAGCAGAACATAATTAATGTATTCACTTATTAATCTGCTGTTACATATTAAGAATCTCATGGATGCACGGAGAAAAAATTATTATTTTGTCAATAAAGTTATAGGAATATAGAATTAGATAAAAATTTGAATTTTTTTTTTCAGTTTAAAACCTATAGCTTGACCACCGTAATGAACCGTATGCATTTAGTATATAAAAAAATTCTAAATTTTATAACATAAATGCGGTGATGAAAATTACAAAAGCATTTTTTTCCCCAGCAATTTGTAAAACTTAGTATTTGACGCAAGAAATAACAGATTTTCTTTTTACAATTTTCTGTTTTACATCTTTGAGCAATAAACAGTCGTATTACACTACAAGCTGAAGGCTACGTCAATTTTCAACTGTTCAATGTTTACCGAAAAATTGATTAAATTCAGCAAATTTGCTATAACCCAGATAGAATGCACATTCGCAGAAAGTTTAGTTTTTTTCTGATATTATCTTGCCATGATAAATTTGATTTGACAAACTCTCAGCGAATCTCCCGCAATGTAGACCATAACTCACTTGCATGAGTAGTTTGTTGTGAATGATGCAAGACTGTCTTTAATTCACGAAAGTGATGAAAGCAAAAAATCCCTTTGTTGAGAGAATAGACAATCAGCACATGCGCAGAAATTGAAGAAATTGGTTTCTACTCAAAGGTAAGACGCACACATCATTGTTACCGTTATGGAATCTCATTTTCACTGATTGGTTAAGTTAAGGAACCCAGTAAAAGGTATTTATTATTTTAATTGTTCAAATGTGGTTAATTTTTGTAAAGATACATCTTATCTATAATCTACAACTTATTTCATATAAAAATTCTTACAAATTAAAAAGTTATGTTAATTTACCAAGTTATGTTTACATCTTCGGTCATTTTAAATTTATATCGAAAATTTTAATTTTTAAATAAATTTTTCTCAATATTATTGGATTTTTCTAAAATATCATTTTATTTATTTATTTATTTTTGCCTTTAACCCCATTCGAGTCTATGATTTTTAACTCTTTCGGGACTACATCCCTTACACAAATTGTTTTCGGTTGGCATCGATTTTTTTAAACGCTATACTTATGAAATACCAAAAAAGACTTGAATTTAATAGAACAAATATTATTTTTATTTGTTAATGGTGATAAAAACGATGCATGCACCTTCTGTCAATGTGTATGCATCAATCGCCCTGAAGGGGTTAAACCTATGTATAAGTTTAACCCCTTCATTTCTGTTACACTATAGTGTAACAGTTGTAAACAGATAGTCTGTCATGACGAGATTACTGCTTTCCAATAAGTTTGAAGTATTTTTGACAAGACAAAGCTAAATTTTTTACCTGATTGCAAAAATGTTGCAGTACGTTAGTCATGACAGAACTAAATTTTCAACTTGTTTGTCGTTAATTTGCAATAAATTTGATACTGCAAGAATTTAATTTGCACGAAAAGTTAGCTGCAAGTTCAAATTGTAGTGACTTCGGCGTTTGCGTTATCTTGCTGCAGTCTTGTTATGAACTTTCAGTCTTGTCATTCTGAACTTGCTGAAACTTTGCAGGTTTGCAAAGCAAGACTACTGAAAATTTTTTGCAAACTAAAATTGCTATGTGGGAACCAATATGCTGAGAAATCCAGTGCTAAATATCAGTATCTTGTACACGAGACAGCCAACCTGATTGATTTATAGTTATCAAAGCCTTGCTGGCAAAAATGATAAGTTTTAGGATTTTAGTAGTGTTGCTGCAGTGTTGCGAATTTAGCAGATATTTTTTATCGGATATTATTTATATATTTTATTTATTTTTTTTTATAGGAGTATCTCCGGATAGAAATAATTATTACACTTAACCTATCTTTAACTATCTTTAATGCAACTATTCGAAAATTTTGATGCTTTTCGGAATTAAAAAAGAAACGGCAACACTGTGTTGTAGGTACTTTCAAAGTTAATTTGAACCAAAATAATGGCGTAATTTAAATTTCCCTAGTTGCCGTGATTAGAAGTTTTTATTTACCTTGCGTTGTGTGCCCGTTCGGCTCAAATATTGCGATCCAATTTAATTCACTTCTTGTTCTAAAATTGACCTAACTTTTTGTTGTGTGACATATTTCCTGTGACAATACAATATTCTGTAGAAAAAATATTTTAAATTTGCCTCCGCCAACACACAGGACGCAAAATCATTCGTCCAATAAGGGTACGTAAATGAAATCACATATGTGACCACGTTAATACCATTTCTTGCTTCAGAAACAAGCTGATGCTCTCCGATTGAACCGTGGCATGGTTGGTAAATTCTCCATCTTTCAGTTCCGCACAGGGTGTGAATGTATTTCGGTTCAATCCTCACGAGTGGGTTGGTCGGTTTTTTTCTTGCCAGGAAGCCAGATTTAAAATTGTTTATCCATTTTATTTTATTTTAAAAGAAATTGGAAAAACTAATCATTCGCAATTTAATTTATTTCTTTTAAAAACGGTGTTTATTTCATCAGTTGTCCTTCAGCAATTTTTCATTTTAAATGCATTATAATAAAAGCTTGTCTTTAAAACATTTTTAACTTATAATTTATTTTTAGTCAAACCATAAATATTTTACAACTACTATGCAACTTTGAGCAGTCATTTTAATTAATTAATACTAAAGCTATGAGGGTATATCTATAAGTTTTTGCCCTCACATAGAAATAATTGAATGAAATTTATAAAATTGCTACATTGTATTAGTCCCTTTCTATACAGTCACCGCGCGCAGTAACACATTTCTGCAAGAGGTATTTCAAAGAGAGGGGGTAGGATGTATTCCAGGAGGCGCGATAATAGACCCAAAGGGGGTCATTTTTCTAACTTTTGCCGACCCCTACATGTGGCATATTGTTGGAAAAGCCTGTGATCACTTATTCATGCTATGCACCTCTCGAGCCTCTCCTCCCCAAATTTGCTCTCCGGGGGAATGAATGATGCCCCAAAATTTAGAAAAGAACCCCCCCCCCCCCCCGAGCGCAAATTTGGGAGGAGGGTCTCGGGAGGTGTATAACATGAATAAGTGGTCACAGGCCTTTCCAACAATATGTCACATGTGGGGGTCGGCAAAAGTTAGAAAAACGACCCCCTTTGAGACTACTATCGCGCCTCCTGGAATATATCCTCCCCTCCTCTCTTTCAAATACCGGTTGCACAAATGTGTTACTGTTCACACTAACTATATAGAAAAGGACTCATAAAATGTAGCAATTTCATAAATTTTTCTCAATTATTTCTGTGTGAGGGCAAAAACCTATTGATACAACCTTATATCTCAATGTCTATTGGGAACAAATACATCAAGTTTTATATTTCAGATTATTAATTTAAAATGTAATGCTTATTCTTTTTTTGACTTTGAATACACAACAGAAATAACTGTTATATATATATATATATTTTCATTTATTGGTCACTAGTAACGCCATAATAAATTCTGAGAAATGGAATACATCCTTTATTAACCCTCTAAAGCCCATGGTAGCATATATGCTACCATCAGTGTTTCCAGTTTAGTGAATTCTTTAATTCAGATATTCCAAATTCATACCAGAAATTTAAAATAGTTACATTTGCTTTATTTAATAACAGAAATTCTGTCATTAAATCAAGTAAAATTTTTTATTGAAATTTTCTGGCGTGCATTCAGATTCTCTTAATTACGGAATTTCTAGAACGTATTCTATCCTGGGAATTAGAGGTTTAATAATTGTTGGTATACAACTGAGCTGTTTAAATTAGTATATAAATTGACATTTTAAGTTTTTTTTTATTCAAACAGCCACAATATTTTGAAAGAATTATAATGGTAAAAAATGTAAAAATGTTTCTTGCTTTTTCATTTTTGTTTGATATAAAAATAAATAGTGTGGCATCCACAATATTAAGTACGCAATTTAGCATCCAGAATATTAAGTAAATAGTTTGGATGTCACCATTTTTATTAATAAAATTAATTATTTTACGAGTGCATTTTATTTGATTCATAAAAAATGAAGACTTAATAACTGATAAATATATAAACATGCAATTTACTGATCACATGTCTTTTAAGAAAAAAAAAACAACCAATAAAAAAGTTTATTAAAGTATGCATTATAACATTATTAATATTATTTGTAGAATAATAGTGCATGTTAAAATGAGAACGCGCGTCAAAAATTTGCGTAACAGCTATTTATTCAATATTAGTATTGTATTCTTTGCATAATCTTCTCTAAAAGCTTCGCCTTTGATTGATTTATACATGCTATATGGAAACTAGCTTAGTTAGTGAGGAAGGTCAGCCAAACTAATCGCTTTAAATGCATAAAATTAAATACCCGTAAATAGCAGCGCTAAATACACCTTACACTGAATCGGAGATTTCTAAAATCATGGTTACCTTATCGAGCATCAAATATAACATTTAGTTTAAGGTGTATAGATTGGGACAGTTGTAGTGAATGTGTTCCTGCAATTATGAGATAAATCACTTTCTATTACGACGATTATTTATTACAGGTGGTCTAACTTAACTCATCAAGGTTTTTTTCTTAATAACATTGTTGATAATGTTTTATTTTAAAAGTTATATTTACAAGTATTATGTCAAATAAAATAGAAAAAGTACAAAATACAGGATGTCCATAAAAGAATGTCTCAGTTATAAATATTAATAGTATCAACTGCAAGCTCTGTAGGGTATGGGTTCAAGGTCACAAATAAAGAGTAACTCAAACAGGTTTAGATAAGCTCATGTGCGAGTGCTATTGTTATTTACTCTCTTTCGGATGCCACATACGCAAAATGGCGACTCGTGAGCGTAAAAAGAGCGTTATTGTTTGGCTGAAGATTTAAAAGCAGTTACATCGATGCGATTTTTTTCCTTTGGGGCTTTATAAATGATCGTGTCTTGAATGATGCTGCGTGTGCGTGATAGCATGCAACAGCAACTCAGTAAGTAGTGGGTGCTGGTTCACACCGAGAACCCAGAAATATAGAATAACTAGCTGTTACCCGTGACTGCGTTCGCGTAACATTTAAAGAGGAAGAAATTCATCAATTAAGCAAAAAATTTCGATAATTAAAAGCATATATAATTAGCATTTTATCACATTTTATAGTAGGAACGCTTCTGATGATCCCAATTTGCTTATTTTTGTTTATATATATAGAATCATTTAAATTTCTTTCGTGAGCATGAAATTTCATACACCTTTGCTAAGATTAAATGAGGAATAAATTTACATCTCTGTCATTCTATTTTATTATTTATATTTATTCTATTTTACATATATTCCGTTCAAGGATATTCATTTAATTTATCTTTTCGAGACAAAGAACATTATTTAAAAATATATATTAATAAATATTTTTAAAGGAAAGTGGTTATTATCAGGTCACTTCAGACATGACTTTGAGATGATTAGAATAATTGAAAAATCAACATTCAACATTATGTTTATATTACAAAAAATCACTTCTTGGAAGAAAAAAAAAAGATAAATGGTATTAAAAAACTAATAATCAAACGTGGTGAAGCACCAAAGTTATAAATAATAAGAGTACGAGAAATATCTTTAACTTTCAAATATTTATTACATTTTAATTTCACGGTAAGACACTTTTATCAGCTATAGATCTGCCAATAATATCAAAATGTTTATCACGCTCCGAAAACTCTTGAGCCTAAATACTTATTATTAAAGCAATAGAGTTGCTTATTGCTTTCGCAAAAAAAATCTATTTATGGAAAAGCACCCCAAATATGAATAAGCATTTTCATACCTATTGTTGTGCTGTAATTTTGGCTTATGAAAGCTTTGAAATTCGCAGGAATATGCTCCAAAGGGGAACAGAGATTGTGTTTCAGAGAGATTTTTAACTACAGATTTCGATAATTTAAAATCGAAAGAAAATTTTCTTTCTTCCTTTGCGCTTTTCGATAAACACGGTGCCTTTAAAAATTAGAGGGATGTGAGGTAAAAGGCAAATTTATTGCTTAATTAATGGTTTTGGATCTTGTTTACACGTAAATGATGTCACATCTGAAATTACTTGCTAAACTTTTTTAAGTCGACTTTCCTGTGCCATTTATTAAATTTTATTCAAACCAGTGTTCTGGGAGATTGTACGGTAAAAGGATGTTAAACTTATATACTTGCGATAGTTAAATTCTGTGCAAATCACGCCATTTTGTATAAATTCTATAAAATGCTAATATTTTCTGAAAGAAATGCAGCTAATGATTTAAAATATGAAGACGTTTTCACTAGGTTAGATTTTCCTACGGAATGATACTTGTCGAAATAAATATATATATATATTCTTTCACTTCATGAATCATTTAAAACTATGCATTTTGACTTAATTAAAACATGAAATCGATTAATGAAATTCAATATTATTGTACATTTAGAAAAACATTGAAGCATTATTTTTATTAAATATACTAAATTTCAAGTAAGAAAATGTATGTAAAATGTAAGCTAAAGATTCATTTTGAAAGAATGCGACTTTTGATGCAAAATTTTATTTCTGAAAAGTATATTGTTATTTTGAGATTTCGTTTTAACTTTCGAAACTGGTGTAATGAAAACGACATCGCTTTGACGAAATTAAATAAATATATGTTAATATTTTCGTATTAAAATGAATGCTTTCCATGAAAAAAATATTACATCATTTTTAACCAATAAAAACTTTTACTAAAAACGCATTTGTGACATGTTTTAACTGCCATCTTTTAAAATTAATTAATTAAAATAGTATATGATTTTTTAAAATTTTAATTCGTATGAATAGTGAGCAATAACTATCCACTTAAATGTACAGAAGTAACATTTACATCTTTGATTGTGTCAATATGTCGACAGACGATTTTCGCTTCTGTGGAATAAATTCGTTCATGAAATTTCGATGTGTGTAAATATGTTTTCAATTTTAGAAAATTTATTTTAATCACGTTTTTGTACCATTTATACTAATTGAAATTAAATTCTTTTTAATTTTAATGAGGAAATAGCGTCAAAAAATATATTAATCCCTTTTAATTCCCCTTTTTCCACCAAAAGTATCTTCTCCTAATAATCATAACGTGAATTTTGAAAGAAAACTCTCATTTGTTATTTGTATGTAACTTATATTCAAACATTTTAATCAGTATGGACGGTATTTCTGTGACGTCACAATTGGTAAAATGGTGGTTTTTATAGCCTCGAAATAGGGTCCATTTGTAAAAAAATATTTCTGTTATTCGTTTTAATATGACGCCATTATTTATCTATTTTCATTAGTTACTGATATTCATGCTCCTTGTATTTTTAACGAATACTTGGAAATACCTGTTTTATTTCAAATTTGACGTCATATTTTTCCAAGCTAATAACTTTATTAATAATATGATTCTTTTTCCTTCTAATTATGACTCCATTTTTCGCAGAAAACCTCTTATTAACGTAAACAATATTCATCCTTCATGTATAATAAAAAATACCCCATTTTTCGTTTCAAGTATGACGTAATATTTATTTTCTTTTGAATTCTTTTTATTTTAATTTTTAATTAATTGTAGGGGAGAAATTATTATTCCAGATTTAGATTTTCTTGGCAACAAGAAAGAAAAATGGTTAAATTTATCGTAAAATATGTCGATGGATTCTGTATGAAAAATAATAAAATTTTGAATTATTAAGAAATTATTTGAATAAATTAAAGAAATTATAGCCTACGTTCATTTCTGTTTTATAATACACCTATATGTAAACATACAAAAACATTAATTCATCCGTTTAGACGTTTACTTCATTCACAGTTTCGGACACACATTGACATTTATAATATTATAGGATTATGAAACGAGGAAGAGAAGCCGAAGATAAAGGATACAGCAGAGCACTTTCGACCTCCCGCTACATGACAGAGAGACAGACCGCTAAGAGGTTAGGATGGAAACATCCATTAGGCAATTATAAATGTTCCTGAATTTGGCCAGCAACGCTGGTCGAGATAGTATCCCTTGTAGCCAAGATTTAGGAGGAGAGGTGTGATATCTGAAATGCCAGGATTCAGTCAGGGTACAGTGATAGTAGGTGCGATCTGGAGTTCCCACTTCGCCACATTCACAGAGTTGTGATGAGGCGCAGTGGAATTTCTTAAGGTATTGTTTAAAGGGTCCATAACCAGTGAGGAATGCTGCGGTGGGTGGGGGAAAGGAAATAAATTTATCTGGATACTTTTGGAATGAGATTGTAGGTATGGCGCAATTTGTCAGACTCGTCCCACCAAGCCTGCCAGGTAGGTAGTATTCTTTCTTTTAGGACTCGTTTGACATGGGAGAAAGGGATCGGGAGTTCAAATTCTATTGTTGGAATTTCTGTCCCTGCCTTGGCCTGAGCATCGGCCCGTTCATTGCCCTCAATGCCAATGTGGACCGAGACATGACCAAGGGAGATTTTATGGACTAAGGTCATTAATTGCTTTTTGATTTTTAGGACTGTTGGGTGCTTAGTGCGATGGACAAAAATGGCTTGTAAACTGCACAAACTATTACTATAAACCCTGGTGAAGGGGAAGGGTTGCCCAGAGATCTATTTCAGTGCCAACAGGATTACGAGTAGCTCCGCTTGGTATACGGCGTTAAGGTCGCCAATATTGCAGGCCCACTGATGGGTCACCTCACCGCTGCTCATGACACAGACCAGTTTGGACAGCCAACACTAAGGCGAATTCATTATTTTTCAGACAGATTTACGGGGCTTTTAAGTTCCAGATAGACGTATCCTTCTACTAACGCACTCTTTGTTCTGGCCAAGAGGCGCTTTATTGTGGTCACGCGGCGTTTTTCATTTTTAATGGCTTTATGAAGAAAGTACTTGGGGGCTTGCCCTAACCATATGCCACAAAGCGGGTTCCCAGGGTGGGTGATATCCCTGCAGGCGGGAGAAGTTTCCTTCAAGTTCGATCTAATCTTCTTGTCTCATTTCATTGTTGAACCCATTGTTGAATTCCCAGTCCTTTTGTTAAAAACTATATTTTATTGCTTTAGAATGACATGGAACACTTTTCCTGTATAAACGCAGCCTTAAACAAAATTGACTGATATGTGAATAGCACCTCTCTTCTCCATTTTCTGTGAAAATTGACCTTTCCTCCCATATCCAAAACTTGAACACCTGATTGGAAATCACATATCCAGTGATAACGTATTATATATATAATAAGAGGATGCGACCTCACGCATTCCAGCAACCAATCCAATGAGACCTTTCCAAATTTTCAAGATCTTGGGTCTTGGTAAAAAAAGAAAAAAAAAGTCGTAGAGAGATTTGTAGAGGGGAAATGTGTTTCCGCTGAACACAGGAAAAGTCATAAAAAGAGAGTAACTTTTGTGAGCAAAAGTAATGTGCGAGGAACATCCGGAGTGACATCTGAATGGAAGGCCGTTTCGGATATCTTGGAGAGCTAGTGTAGCTTCAGAACAGTTGCTTTGGCGAGAGAATCCTTAGGTGGACTCATTTTTTAATACTTTCTAACGCAGTTTAAGTGTTTATGAATTCGGTTAGTCCGGCCGTCTCTCTGCTCGTGTCTCTGCCGTGTCTCTGCTCGTAAATATACTCGGAATGATAGATGATATATGTTATTGAGGTTTACCATATCACGTACGGTATTGAAAATGAAGTGTGTAGCATTTATAGTTCGTTTATAGGGACACTCAAAAGAATACAGTTACATTATGGTCTGTAAGGGAAAATCGTTTGCAGTGTATTTTAAAGATGTTTCAATATCTCATAGATGTAGAAATTAATATATATAACTGGGGTGCGCTACAAGATGCTTACAATAGACTATCGTGCACATAGCTTTTATCTTTCATTTACAGGAATACACAAGAGAATTAGGTTAGAGTACTGTCTATGAGAAATAATTGCTGAATATACGTTTTCTATCATATGATGCATTTTTAAATTTAAGTAGTTTTTTTCATAATATTTTATGTGTATAATTTCTATAGAACAAATGCAGAGCTGTACAAAATAATTCGAGTACATTTACGCTTATTGACAGAAATTGCTAAAGGCGAGTTTTCAATTGAGTTATGTGTTTCCTAACTGAACTAAATTTCTTAATATTATGTAGTATATATACAAATCTGTAAATCTTATGCAGGGTTAAACCAAAAAATTGGAATATTTTTTTGAAAACAGATGGAAATTCCTGAAATCGGATTTTCACATTTGCTATGCGTTTTAAATATTGTTTACTTACAAGGGAACTACCTGAGGTGCTAGTTGCCAATTTTAATGACAATGGTATCGTTGGAAAGATATTGTTATGTTAAACAAAAAATCCGATGGAACTATTTGTCCGACATGAACACCGCAGGAGCTGCAAGGCAAATTTGGGCCACGATTGGAGAAACTTCTACAGCAGCTGCATTATCCCAACTTCCTACTAACCATCTCCACTTCAGAGAAAACATGAAAGCAGTTGACTGAATTGTATTTCGAAACGTTAAAAAATTAAGTGAAGAGAAGAGCCTCCCCATTTTGGATGAATGGGTAGGTCATGTAGATCCTGAACTTCACAGAAAATTGGGGGGAAACGCCGAAGTTTGTTGTATCTGGAGGTACACCGAAGTACCTCCAACCCCTTGATGTTGAAATGCTTCATGACTAAAAACTTATAGTCAGACGTATGTCCCAGCATTCCAAAACTCACCGGCTTATATGTGGTGGAAAAGATTTGAATACAAGGGAAGCTATTGTAAAATTGTTTCATTTGGTTCACAAACAAATCTACGCCCTTGCATTTGAAGACATGCGCCGATATGCTGTGCTTAATTAGGTATTACGCACTGAAATACCAAGCTTCAGATCTCTGAGATAAGTATGTTTCACACTAACAACCGAAATTTGAAAAAGATGTAACACCCAACCGTTTATTAAATGTGCCTTGTGTGAAGAGTCTATGCTTTAAGCACTTTTACACTAACAAGCACTTTCACCAATAACCGAGCGATCACTAAATGTCATAAGTAGACCTAATATCATACGGCCTACAACGTCTTTACTAATCGCAACATTTGCGGCATAGCGTCCTTTTCATAGTCCCCATTCATAACATTCCATCTCAAACAGTTCATTTCATTCATTGCATCATACAGCAACACATTGTTTACATTAACAACATTACAGACACATGCCAATTGCTCAGAGTAACAGCTTATTTATTTATTAATTCGTTGGTGGAAAGCTTGCGGAAATTGCCTGTAGTTTCTGCGGTGTTCATTTCGAACGGGTAGTTCCATTGGATTTTTTGTTTCTCACGACAAGACCTTTCCAAAAATACTGCACTTATCAAAATCGGCGACTAGCACACCAGGTAGATCCCTTGTTAGACATCGCCTTTCACCTTACTAAATGGTGAAATTTTGTCACTTGATTCTGAATACATAAATATATATGAATGCATAACTTCATATCTGAATGCATAAACTATGTTCGACGTATGATTTTTCTTTTTTGTTTATAGCTGTCCCACAATTTATTTTAGATGAGCATGAGTATTAGAATTTAATTTTGTAATTAGTGAAAAATGTACGCATCTTATTAATTAATTGCTTGACATATTTGACCATTCAATATTCATGCAGAATTGCTGTCATGTTGGATTTTTCAGAATTGAATTACTCTATGCACAGATGTAAAATGATGATTCGTGTACATTGTAATTTTTCTTATTCATATTTGATAAAATATGTATTAAATCAGTTTTAATCTTTTGCAATGAGTGCTCAATAGTCTGAAATTTTGAAGTAAATGTTATATTTTCGTTATGCAATCTTAAAGATAATTACTTCGGAGTTACTCAGCTTCATGGAAAGTAAAATGCCTTTTATAAAAATAACATATTAAAAAAATAATTTAAAGGTTGACTAAATGCTGCTTTAATTTAATTTTACTGATTTTTATACTGGAATTGACACGAAAAGGTGTATCTTACATGTTTTGTGTGGAGTATTGGATTGTATAGTATTCTTAGCACCCTTCACATGAAGAATAAAATTTATAATGAGAAAGGTCTGGTCTTTAGGCATAGCCTGGGACGATGTTATATCAGAAGATTTAATTTTGCTTTGGAAAAACTAGTGTGACGTAATTTCTCAACTATCAATGTTTTTTGTTTCTCTACATTGCATTTTTAAATTCCAGACGATAAGGTGGCCAGTTTACATTTAAACTTATTCTCTGCCTCTAATACAACAGCTTTTGGAACAGTTGCTTATTTGCGTATAAAAATCTTCGAAAAGTAATTGTAACAGTGTCTCTAAAAACGGAGTAGCTCTTCTGAAAACCTTTGGTCTTTACAAACTGCAATTCATGGCTGCATTGTGTTCTGCTAGATTAAGCTTCAGAATTTTGAACGTGCAAAAATATGAAAGTTTAGAATATCTACTGCACAGATTCTAAAATTAGACGTTTTCGGATTAGAAAATAGCCTCAAAAATGTAAATTCTTTTTGAGGAATCCTGTTCAAAAATTTCATAACCTTCCTTCCCCTTCACATTGGCATCATTGCCCTGGGACATAAAATCCCACAGACCTCGTCTCAATGTAATATCCAAGCTCATAGTTGCTAGGGTCAAAGTGATTCAGTTTTCCTCAAGAATTTTGCCAAAGGTCTGAAGTAATTAATGAGAATGAAGTAAGAAACCAAATAACATTTTGCAATGGGAGCGTATAGTCTAAGAATTTTCTGCAGATATAACGAAAGTTATTAATTTGGAGAAATTACTAAGCTTAACTGCTTGAGTAAAAAGACTTATAAGGAAACTGAAAATATCTACTGGCGTTTAGAGAACACTAGCCGCTGAAGAATTGTTAGAAGCTGAGAAATATTTAATACGAAATGGACAGAAGCAATTTTATTTAAAAAAATTTTGAATCTCATAGAAGTAGTAATTCAGTAGAGAAGAAATCGTCCTTGATTAATTTTGTTCCATTTTTCACGAAACTGAAATTGTACGATTAGGAGGAAGATTACAATTTCGCGATATATCTAGAGAAGAAAAACAACCATTCATTTTTCCTAGACATTCCTGTTAACAGTACTGATTATATGTCGGGGTCATGAAAAAAAATAATTTATGCGGAAACTACCCACACTTTTGTTAAAATTCGGTTCCGATGTTGGATTCCAAAAGAAGACAATTGGTGAAAAGCGTTACTAAAAAAAGGCCTTGTTTTTTAAAAATATTTTTCGAAATCTGAAAACCAAATCATAACACCACTGACCAGAGGTAGCGTGAATGGAGCTCTATTATTTTTTTATGCGTGAGTTGCGTTTTGCTGGCATTTGTATTCTTTGAGGCAGACAGTTGAACATTTATTGATTATTTTTCTCTCTAGAACTCTCAAATTTTCTCTCTCTCTTTTTTTTAAACTCAATTTTCCTTTTAAGATTTAAGAGCCATTATTTTGAAAATCAGACAAGTGTGATTGTTGTATTTTTTGTTTTGCTTGATTTTTTTTATGTTGAAGTAGATCACATTTAATGAATAATGTGCAATTTTGAAGCCCTGAAAAAATTTTCCCTTCCCTGTAGAAAATGTCAAAGTTCAAGGTTGTGACCGTCATTTTTCATGAAAAGTGAAATGCGAGTATGTTTGCAGTGCTAAAGCTTGGTAAAGCAACGAAATCCCTAAATTCTTTTGTGATGAAATATTAGTATAACACTACCTGCTTAGTAGACCGTATTCGTTTCCATGGGGCATTGTTATTTTACATTGTTATGTTGCCTCAAAATGCAATGAAAATGACGTTTTTGTCCGTTTTCCGTACGTATTTTCTTATTTAAGCAATAGTACCCCCAAACTTTTTCTTATAGAATATCAAAGTGTACTACTAGGACAAGCTAAATAATATAAAACTTTACCGGAATATTGCTGCTGTTAGCAGGAATAGTCTGTTAGATATTCAAAAATTTCAAAATAGACAGCATTTCAATTAGTCTTTTCTCAAAACAGCATCACGGTTCAATAAAACAAAATATATCACGTAGTAGTTGGAAGTATGTACAAACACATGGGAAAGAAAAAAAAGTGGGGCGTCGTCATATTTTTAAAAAAAAATAACAAAATTTACAAAAATTCACCGTCAAAATATCCCGTTTAAATTTCCCTTTTTTCCATTTAGAACAAGGAAGGGGAAAGAAAAAGGGATATTCCATTTTCTCATAGGGAAAAAACATAGCTAGCGGAAAGAGAAACGGGATGTTTCGTTTTCTGATAGGGAAAACGTATGATAAATGACAGTCTTTTTTGTGACTTGTGACATTTTTTTTTAATAAAAATATGACGAGACCCCACTTTTTTTTTTCATGTGTTTGTACATACTTCCAACTACTACGTGATATATTTTGTTTTATTAAACCGTGATGCTGTTTTGAGAAAAGACCAATTGAAATGCTGAATGTTTTGAAATTTTTGAATATTTAACAGACTATTTCTGCTAACAGCAGCAATATTCCGGTAAAGTTTTATATTATTTAGCTTGTCCTAGTAGTACACTTTGATATTCTATAAGACAAAGTTTGGGGTACTATTGCTTTAATAAGAAAATACGTGCGGAAAACGGACAAAAACGTCATTTTCATTGCATTTTGAGGCAACATAGCAATGGTAAATAACAATGCCCCATGGAAACGAATACAGTCTACTAAGCAGGTAGTGTTATACTAATATTTCATCACAAAAGAATTTTGGGATGTCGTTGCTTTCCCAAGCTTTAGCACTGCAAACATACTCGCATTTCACTTTTCATGAAAAATGACGGTCACAACCTTGAACTTTGACATTTTCTACAGGGAAGGGAAAATTTTTTCAGGGCTTCAAAATTGCACATTATTCATTAAATGTGATCTACTTCAACATAAAAAAAATCAAGCAAAACATAAAATACAACTATCACACTTGTCTGATTTTCAAAATAATGTCTCTTAAGTACAATATGACCAAATTGTTTCTTATTTATTCAAAATGTGAGAGTTCAGAGTAATTTCTTTAATGTTTTTTATGTTCACTTTTGTAATTTTCACAGTGAAAATGTTGGAAAAGGAATTTCAGTTCGCAAACTTTTTTTCAACTTACATGTAAGAAAGATGCTAAGGCCTCTTTGTAAGAAAAATAGGGATATCATTTATTGTATGAACTCTCTTAAATATATTTCATATACTAATTGGTGGGATTCGAACCCAGAAACTAGATCTAAATTTATTTTGGAAATTATGTTTTTATGTTGTTGAAAAGTATACATTAAACCCACTAGTATCATCAGTTAATGACAGTCAGGTGACTAATTTTTGAATCATTTGGGTCTCATCAGGAAATGAGACAAATCGATTTCACAGTTACAGAGTGTTTCCATAAATTAAAATGTTATTAAATTTACGGTTATAATTTTAAAAGATTTTAAAGTTTGTTTATTATCTGGTACTCTATAATATTTATATAAGGTTTTGTATTTGCTTCTCTAATTATCTCTCCGTGTTTAAAGATTTCAGATCTCAGAGTTTTTTTAGGCAAAAAGATACTATCTAAGATAAATATTTGTGCTCATGCATAGCTGTTAACTTTTACTCTTTTCTATTACCATTAAAATTTAAAAGAATTTTTTGACTTATTGAATTGATGAGTTCTCCGATTAAATATGGTAAATTTTACTATTAAATTTTAGTTGCGAGAAAAAAGCGTAAAAGTTGGCAGTTATGCTAATAGACAATCGTGATATTGTAGTTGTAAAATCATTTTGTATAAGTTAAACCTTTTAGTGTCTCGGTTTTGAAAACTATGATTCAGATTTTGATTTTTTAAATGTAATAAACTGTAGATTTATAGTATGTCGGCCACTTTCGGAACATAATAATATGTTTATGCTGTTGATGATTCATGAAATATAAAGTACTGTTTTTCAGGAATATCTAATTTTATTCAATCAAACTATACCCAAATCCATCGCTGTAAGTTTAATTATGCTCATCAAATCAATTCTCTCTATATGACGCCACATAGCTAAGGGTAACTAGGAGACAGGTATAATCTACACACTTCATGTACTCTCGCTGTCCTCTGAATTAATCGATATCTGTATACAACCTGAAACATCTGTCAATTACAGCAATTCCTGATATGTTCTTGAGCAGTGAAATAGATTATCATCGGAGGAATCCAACCTAAAGCAATATAAAGCCAATAATTTCTATATCTATTATTATAAATCTGAAAAGGGATTATTTGACACAAAATTACTGATTTATTTTATTATTTATTTGAGAGGGATAAAATTAAAAAAAAAACATTTTAAGAATTATTATACTACTAAGGTTATTATACCTTTATGTTCCACAGACATGCAAATAAATACTTTTTGAAAATTAGTTTTGATTACTAAGTTTTATGTTTTTTTTTAGTGCTGATTCCGAAAATGAAACCCATTTTTTTCTATCAAGTAAGGATTTTTCGCAAAATGATTGCATATTTTTAAAGAAAAAGCTGAAATCACGAAATTTTGACATTTCATTTAAATTTCATTTATTTATATATAAATTACATTTATATCTGAGTTCAAGTAATAGTTAAGTATATGTAGAAGGTTATAAGTCCTTAGAATAATGTTCTTTCTTTACATCAAAAGTTTTTTTGCCACTTTTTCTATTGTGAACTTTGCAGAAATTGTCCCTTTGTGGCATGCAGCAGCAGTCGGCTATCATGCTGACATTCCTTTTGCCTTGATATCGCCTCTCCCTTTTCTTTATATCTTGGCGAAATATTTGGCCTTGTTCCTCACTAATTGCACCTAAATTTTCAGGAAAACAGTCTAGGTGTGAATCTAGAAAATGAACTTTTAAGCTCATATTACACCCTAAAATCTTGAAATTTTTTACCATCTGTTGTACAATAGAATTGTAGTTTGTGTCCTTTTTGTTGCCAAGAAAGCTAGTAATAAATAATTTGAAAGATTTCCAGACATTTCTTTCGTTTGTTTTCCTTTTATTTTCAAAATTTTCATCATTTTCCTGATGTCTGGTCCTACAAACACACCTTCCTTCAGTTTTGCTTCGGATATACCCAGGTACTGCTCACACAGGTATTTCAAACATTCAACTTCTTTTAGTAAAGCCTTAACAAATTGTTTCATAAGACCTAATTTTATATGAAGCGGTGGAAGTAACACTTTTTTGAATCAATAAGATTTTTTCCTTCACTATGTCCATGAGGGACAGGACGTATCGCAGACGGAATGCCAAGATAAAATATTTCCTTTTTGTTCTTTAAATTGAAACCTTTCACATTACAAATACAAAAATGGCAATCGTCACTGTGATTTTAGGTTCTCTCCCAAACCATTGGTATACCAAACCGAAAAGATTGCTTTTTACTTTGAAATCATTGTCTTGATTCTTCTACACAAATACGACAAACTTTGTGGGGAGCCCAAGGCTTGTCTTGATCGTCCAATTTCATGCCAAAAAAAAAAGCAAAATACACTTTTTTTTACATAATCAGAAATCGTCTTTGTTGTTTTTTCACAGTATAGTTACCAGAAATATAACAGAAATAATTCGGTGAATTAGCACATCCTCTGGAAGCCATGCTCTCTAATGCAGCAAAAACTAGAAGTAAAAATTACTACTATAACTTATAACTCACAGGTCGGAATAAAAACACATCTGTACAACACAGAGTAAAGAAAGACACTGATTCAGGAATGGAAATTATGTCAGCGAAAATGGGTGTGAAGAAGGGGTGGCGAGCAGACACCTGCAAGCAGGAGAGATCCGATTTCAACTGGTTTCCTCTGTCTTGAATATTGTATTATACAGGCAGTTTACCAAATAAGAGAAATATTCTGTATTGAAATAGTTTCTTCTTTCTTTTTTATTAGTTTAATGCATCAATTTACTATTTTAAGTCCATAAATTTATTTATCAAACTAATATAAATAATAATTTTTGGTCCGAAATATACTAAAATCATAATAAAATAGATTGCGATTTGCGATGAAACTGTACGTGGTGGAATTTTTTCATTATTTTTCTAGTAATCAGCATCCAAAAAACTATAAAAAATACCACTTACTTTACCGGCAATTTTTTCATCGCAGGCTTGTGTTATGAATGAATATAGATTTCAAAATCGAAACTATTTTTCCTGAAATTTTAAAAATTCTTTAGAATATTTGTGGCATTATTAAAATAATTTTAAAAAGCTTTTGTCTATTAAAATTAATAAACAAAATCAGTATTTATTGTAGTTTTGCAGGATATTTACAATTCTGTTGAAATCATTTTTTAAACTGTTGTTTTTAAATTTTATAGAATTGGAAAACGTATAAATGTAATTACCTTTAGATATAATTATACATTTTTTTCAAAACTGGAAGTTTCGCTTCATGTCTTTCAACATCAAGAAAGCTGAAAACTTATAATTGCAGAAAACATTATCCATTTAAAAAGAAAAAAATCCGCTCTTTACAATGACATTGTTTTGGAATATTATAAAGTAAAGTGTTTAAAATGCATCATAAATTGTATTATACTGTCAGGCGATATGTTGATTGAACTTCATAATAAGATTTTTAATTGCACTTTAATGCACTGTCTAAATCTAACCAATTATAAATTTTTAACTTTTGGTAAAAAATTATAATAGGTTAGATTCAAATACAAAAATTATATAATAAAATTCTAAAATCAATGTACATAAAACGAAAAACATGTAAATCTCAAATGGGTTTTAAGATAAATTTTCTAAACAGATTTACTTTGTGACGTGCTTTCTTTATTGCAGCTTTATTTTACGATATCAAAAGTTTTTAGGCATTAATTTGCCAAATCTATAATTTATATTAACAACTTAAAAAAAAAAACGTACATCTTCCAAACCATTAGATTTATGCAACTATACATGAAGTATTTTGTTTGAGAATAGGCTTTATGTATATTTGCAAATATATGTTTTAAAATACGAATTCAGTAATCCCAGTATATTGACATTATTTATTATAAATATTAGTTATTCAATTATAGTTTTGATAATTTTATCCTATATTTGTTTTAAATTTTTTCTAAAATATATTAACTCTTTTTTCATGGTTTTGAATTGAATAATAAATACATTCCGTTACCTTAATTGTCCGCGATACGAAAATTATGTGAAAATTTTCATGATAATTTCCTCTAAAAAAGATAAGATTTATTGACAATGTAAGAACTTTACACAAGCTTAAAAATTTTTACGTTTTTAGTGAGTGAATGAGTTTTTTTCATAGCCTACATTTAAAACTCTCATTTATTTGCATTTTCTATCGCAAACCTTTTACATTTCCAGATTCATAATTGTAGAAATTTGTAAGCCCTATAGGAATTGCTTTGAAAGTTGCAAATGAGTATGCTTTTTTACACTACTGTAAGAAGTTTTCTTTCTAGTTCCTCACTCATATAGACAATTTAACTTTCTAGATTGATTTAACTGGTTGATTTAGACGACGATATTAATTCAGTTTTGAGCTTTGTGGAAACATGTATCGGTTTTCTCTCGTAAATAAGAATTCTTAGATTCGTAAAGGATGGAAACCCTTCTAATAGATACTACTTTTCTACCATTCAAGCATGAAATTAAAATAATTTGTGACAAATTTAAGGAAGTACATGTTATTAGTAATTTGTGCAAATTTAGCAAGATCTGTTTTCAACTAAAACTAAGTGTGATTAAGCATTGAGTAAAAATTAAGCATTGGCTGTGCCAAATTTATCTGTGTTTTCAACTAAAGTTGTTAAAGTCTCTTTGAAGTCTGTTAATGCTTAGTTGAATTTTTCCGCAATGTTATGTTAAGGAGTCTGGACAGGTTTGAAATGACTAAAAATGACTGAAGTTTGTACGAAATGGAATTTTCCAACTGAGCGAAAAAATACCCAAGTCTGGATTCGAACCCAGAACATTTGACTTAAATTGCCAATGCACTACAGATTCATCTGTATGGATCAACAAACGGCGGGCATATCTCGCTCAGATAGCATAATTGGCAACAGCATCTGGTTTGACGTGTATACAGCTCAACAGAATATACTGCAGGTACTAGAACTCCATTAAATGATGGGTACGTAGATACACATTTTTTTTATTATCCTCAATCCTACTGCTTGGTATGGATAAGTTATGCTGATTGGTAAAGATTGGTTATCTTTACCAATCAGTATGATAATCTTTACCAATCAGTATGATTGAGGATAAAAATATTGTTTATCTAGGTACCCATCATTTAATGGAGTTCCATTATTTGCGGTATATTCTGTTGGGCTGTCTATATGGCAGACCAGATGCTGTTGTGAATAAGGTTATCTGAGCGAGATATTACCGCCGGTTGTTGGGCCACGTAGCTCAATCGGTAATGCATTGACAATTTAAGTCAAATGTTCACGGTTCGAATCCCAGCTTGGTCATTTTTTCGCTCAGTTTGAAAATTTCAATTCTATGTTATCTTTAGAAATCAGTAGATTGATGGAGAAAAATAGTGACAGAAGTTTGATCCTGCATTAGGGACCTTGTAATTAATTCAGACTACTACATCTTTATGCATTTATTCATATTCTATAGAAAAAAAAAAGTCTGTTAACTTATAAAAGCAATAACAAAAGTCTTAATATTCTACGACAAAATCAATCGTGCAAATCTAAACGTCGCTATTTTTAAATCGAAGGTTCCATACTTTTAATTCGTCAGTTCTACTTTACATTGCTCCCAGTTATTCCTGAAAATAAATCGCAAAAATCTAAAAGAATATAATAAAAAATTCAAAATTCATAAAAAATGCGTCATATTTTTGTCATTTTTTAAAAATAAATTTCTCTTTGTTTTTCATGTATAGTTTGTAGTTAATTTAATCTTCTTTATCTAAAAAAAGGGTTGCATGTCAATCCGTAAACCTGTTTACAAGTTATCATTCAATACCGCTGAAAAACAGCGTTTCGAGACAATTCAGTTTAAGGGTCAATATCACAAAATACGGAAATTGCAGTCCGCATAATAAAATTTCTATTTAATGTTATATAATGCAATTTTCTTTTTTACGTTCTAATAAAAAATTTTCTTTGAAGTATTTTCAAGACATATTATATTCATAATAACACAAAAATAAAGCAATTAAAAGACTTAAAATTTCATATTGTCATTTTCCTGGCATGTCACACTGTGATGTGTGCAAAGTAAAAGGCTTTCTGCTATCATGTGCAAATATCTTTTTCTAGATTTTTTTAACTTCTAATTAATAATTATACCTTATATAACACATATATGTGGAAGGTAACAAATTCTGTATTTTACAAATAATTTTCCATAATTAAAATATAATTGTCACTGAAAATGAATGTCGTTGTCCTGGCCTGCTCATTTTAGTTCTTTATGAGGTATAAAGATGGCACTGCAGAGTAATTCTTCTTGTTCTTGACATAGTTCCAGTCAGAAGTAGTAAAATAATTGCTGCCAGCAAGATCTTTTAGATATTTCTTTTAAAATAATGTGTTTAAAGGCTTTGTAAAAATTGAGAAAACTTTTATTATGTCATTTTCCTGGCTTCTATAAATTACAAATAAAACCGAACATTACACTGAATTTGAAGTACTATAGAGGAAACATGTTCCTTTAATCAAAATTAAAATGTTAGATTAGAAAAAAAAAAAAAAAAAAAAAAAAAAACAAGAATGTGAAAAATGTTTTAAAATGAAATTGTCATTATCCTGGCACACATATGCCAAGAATATGACACATAATTATAATTACATAAAAATGAACTTAAACTCTTCAAAATTTAACAATTTTACATATAAGTTCCTTTATTCAGCTGTTCAACCAACATTTAAAAAAAATCAGAAACTTTGAAGCGATTTAAATTTTCAAGATTTTTGTTTTCAAACTCTCACATTTTGTGATATTCACCCTTAAAGTTTTCCCTTAGGAGGTATCGCCGGTCTGCTCGGCTCAATATTTACGGCTCATACGTCCGTAATTTAGAGGATTTTCTTACCGAACAAACTGTACTACATTTTAATAGGTGCAAAAATTATAAATAATAATAATAATAATAATACTTTTTTTCATAATTTTAAACCTCTCAGGTTCCCTTAAGAATTTTTACTTTACAAAACAAAAGTCTGTAAAAATAAAATAAGACTGAATTACAAATTTAACCGTTTACTGCAACTGGAGCCTTAGCTGATGCATGACAATATATGGAATATATTTCTTTTAGTAGAATGGATATTCAAAATGTGAGTGTTTTCAATATCTGAAACAATTAAATGCATCAATTTACTACACTTTGACGGCACTACAAGGAATTTAGATGAAATTTGAAGATATGAACTCGAGCTCAAAATTAAGAATAATTTAAATAGAATCTTCCCCATTTTCGTATTGCAAAATGAAATTCGTATCGAAAAATCATGCATGACATTGGAACACTTAGCGCTAAAGCCCTTATCTCCAGTCGAATGAAGAAATGTACAAAGAAGAGCAGTGGAATCACAAATGAGGACAAACAAAATACATTTTATCTGGTTTACAAAATTTCTAAATTACCATCTTCACAGAAGATGAGACATTGCATGCGGAAGATTTTGGAAAACAATGAAGCGTTTTATATAGAAAATCAGCAGAACCTCAGGTTTAAGGGTGTCTTTCATGTCAGATATATTTCACGAAGTGTACACCTTACATTTTAAATATTTCTAAGGCCAGAAATCCTCTCGAATAAATTTGGGTGATCAAGATAGGCGCGGAAAAGCGAAGAAGCTGGAGGACGATATAGTAAAGTCAAGTGGACAATCAAAGAGCTGCTCCCATCGAACAGACATCGCATTTCTTTCCTTTTCTCGTCTCCTTTTTTAGTGCCACAGGTACCGTTCCAATGCCTTTTATGGTCTTTCTATTCGCTGACAAATTTGAGATAGATAAAAATATATGTTTGATTTTTTATTTTTAATTTTGTCATTGTAATTATCATGAGATTTCGATTTTTGTTGTTGACTACATTCTTAATCATATACTTTGAAATATCTATGTCAGAAATTTCATTCGAATTCCTTGAATGGTTCGGTGTTCAGCGTCTCATATAATGCCAAAGTTTCTTATAACCACATTTTATTACTTTTCTTATTAAATTGAGTGGGCTTGGTGTTGCATCTCATGTCGCTTCTTTAAATCAGTAAACTGAAAGTTACTTCACAAGTGACAAAGAAAACAAAAAGTCTGGAGTATTCAAGGATATTTTTATAACTCTTTCTAATACTTTTAAACACACTTGAATAGTATTTATGGATTCGATTTGTCTGTCCGTCTGTCTGCCACCTGTCCGTGCTCTAACTCGTGTGATATAGTCAGAATGAAATTAATATATGTTACTGGGGTTTGATATGGAATGCTCGGTATTGCAAATGAAGTGTGTAGCATATACAGTTCGTTTACAGGGACACTCAAAAGAATTCCGATACATAACGGTCTATGGGAAAAATCGTTTGTGGTGTATTTTAATGATATTACACTATTTTTAAACATATTGAAATTTATATATATCACTGAGGTGTACTTCAAGGCGCTAATTGTATAATAAGGTCAGCATAGAATTTACCGTTCATTTACAAGGATACACAAAAGAATTTGGTTACAATACTGCCCATGAATAATAATTGCTGAAGTGCGTTTTCAGTTTAGGTACGCGTTTTTAAATTTAACTGGTTTTTTTTTCATATTATTTGGTGTGTATAAATTATATAATCATATACAGGGCTGCACAAAAGATCTCAAGTACATTTCCATTTATTGGCAGAAATTGCTGAATAGGATTTTCAATTGAGCTAAGAGTTTCACGGAACCAACTTTTAGCATACTATGTAGCATACAGACAAAGATATAGATCATTAAAAAGGCTGCACAAGAAAATTCGGATGTTTTTCCGTGTATTGATGATAATTGTGGGGTTTTCAAATGCGTTATACGTTTTCCCGTCATCCCTTGTCATTTCCTTGTTTATTTAGACATCGTCTTTCAGCCTAATAAACAGTGAAATTTTGTTACAGTATCTTAATGTGTTGGAAAATGTTTTAAAATGCATGCTGTACGCATGGTTTTTCGTTCTTGTTTTCATTTTTGAGCCTCTAAAACGGTGTCAACTAATTTTTCATAAAAGTAAAAAATGTATAATATATATAGTGCCAGTAAGGGTTAGAATAGTGAAATTAGAAAATACGTTTTGCAACGCAACTCCGAAACATTTGTGAAGTAATGAGGGGATACTTTTAAGCTCATGCCTACGTTCGAAGCGTTAAATATATATATATATGGGCGATTCTCAAATGGTGGGCACTGGACACACGTCATAACTTTAAGCCTTTCAAACATAACTTTAATTATCATTGACTTTTTTTTTTTTTTTTTTTTTTTTTTTACGCTGTTTTTACGCTGAGGTTTTAATTCTATTCAGAGACAGAAAATGACATAATTTATTGTAAAAGCTTTGTATAAATATCTTAAAATTTATTATTTTATGCTAAAGAAGCCAATTTAGGACATTCATAACGTTAACTGCTCTAATGTACCACCAAGAAAAAGAATTTTAACTTGCTTCCAGGCGGTTCTAATGGTAAACAACGAATGCATAAATGAAACGCATGATTTTTTGATAATTTCGTTAAGAGATGGCAGGCTGATTTATTGCTTTTTTGAAGATAGAAGGACTTTTCTATAAAGAATTTTTTTGTATTTTGTTATGTCTGAATGTAACGTACGCGACAAAGCTATCATTTCCACGAAAAATACACCAAGTAAGTACTTTAAACTCTTTTATCTAACTTTAAAATTATTTAAAAAAAAATTAAATTATTTGTATGTGTTTTTATAAGATTTTTTTGTTTTAAATACACTTTTCTCAAATAAGAAAGTGGAATGTCCGAATTGTGTAACGATGGAAACGCCGATTTTATTTTCGGTAAATTTATTTTTAAAGATGATTTGGTATCCTGAAACGTATAAAAGATTTTTATTATAATGTTTTATCGTAAATAATTACCGTGTTTTGTATAAATAAAGTGTATTTAGTACGTGCAATAATATAACTTGACTTGAAGCATGCTCAACTAATGTGTGTAACGATAGACACAATATGGCGACCGCTGCGATCCTTACGAAATTTCGGACATGCTTATTTAAAAGTATGATTTAAAATTAATAGTAAGCTTCTTTTTTTATTTCAGAAGTAATTCTTCAGTAATCTTACGTGTTTTTATGTATTTTGCAAAGTTTTCTTTGTAGCAAATGTACCCCAAAAGATTATTTAATAACAATGTCCAAATCGTGGAACGATCTAAACATTAATAATTTTAATTTTCTAAATACATAAATAAATATATTATAACAGAGTCCATTGTTCTAACATACATCTTAAAAAATAAAATAAATATTTTTTTGTTAAATTATTGTACTTGCGCTCTTTTTTTTTAAATTCAAGGTTTAAGAATCCCATCTCCTTAAAATTCCATTCTTCCTCTTTGCTCTCCCACCAAAATGCAAGGCAAATAAAAAGTTTAACCACTTCGTGCTGTAACTTTGGTTTAAAAAAAAAAAAAAAAAAAAAAAAAAAAAAAAAAAAAAAATTGACAGTATTCAAAGTATAGAAAAGACAGCCAGCGAAAACTTTTTAAAGGTACTCAAAAGATTCACTCCGTACACACGAAAAACAAATTTGGTACTATTCAAATAAGAAATAGATCAGGTTTTTACAATCTCTGTAAAAAACAATCAAGAATGCATTACCAGTGAAACTGGTGAAAAAAATATTGTTTCTACAATTGACTCCTCACAGTTGAAAATAGATTGACATTGGTGACTGGTACTTTCCATTAATTCATGATGAAAACTTATGGCCAGGTATTATTGAAAAGATCAGCATTGATAATGGTGAACAAATATTTTCTATAAATTTTTTGACTCCTCGGGGAGACATTGATTTTAACAAGTTTCGTTATCTATCTAAAAAAGACAGCACAAATTTAAAATATGAAGATATTTTGTTGAAATCACCAAATCCACCTCACCCGGTGACAGCAAGAGGAGACTTTTCTTTTGATAAAGAAATTATAGATATGTGCATTAAAAAAATGACAGTATAACTTTTTTTTTTTTTGAGAAAAAAAAAAAAGAATAAATTATATGTTGGATACTTCTAATATTATGTAAAGGTATGTTTTTTGCATAATGTGTAATTCCTATAAAATTAAGATATTACTTCTAAAAAAGTAGTAAATATTTTAATATCAGAGATTAACAATTGATTTTATTATTATTATTACTGGATAGCAAAAAGTTAATTATACATATATATATGTATACACATACAATTATAGGACACATTTACTACATTCTTAGTCTTAAGAATTTTTTAAATACTAAGCGCAACGTCCAAAATCTGTCAGCAATGTCCAAAATCTGTAACGTACGTGCGAAAAAATGTCCACAATTTTTAACGTACACAACTGCTAATTAAATGCTTTAATAATTAATTTTCCAGAATAGTTGCTGTCTTGTTTGTGTATAATTTTGTAGACTTATATACTATACTATTAAAAAAAATTGACCTTAAATTTGAAAATTTTAAAAATTACATATAGTTAACGTTTAATGATCCCACCTTTTGAGAATCTCCCATATATATATATATATAATAATGGATAAATAGACATATTTTTAGTTCAATTGCATTACATAATGATGAAAAACATTAAATCTTGACAATATCTTCCTAACATTTAAAAAAATTGGGAGTTTTGTCATATTTTTATAAAAACTTCATGCATACGCCAAACAGCGTACACTCAATTCAACTAAATATGCAGGGTGTTTATAATTAAACTTCCCCTATAAACGGCATCCTACAGCGCAAACGGAACGGAATGCAACGAAACGGTGAACGGAATGCAACGAAATTTGGTATATAGACTATACACGAGATGCGCTCACGGCATTTCGCAAAAAAAATTTTGTTCCAAAATGTCCACCAGAGGGCGCCTTTTCCAGAAAAAACCATTAAGTTTAACACAATAAACGACCCAAAACGGAATACGAAAAAATAGTAACAATTCAGAACAAGAATCATGAGTAATAAAATTTAAAACCGGCTGTTTTGGCCGTTTATGGTGTAAAATTTAATGTTTTTTCCGGAAAAAGCGCCCTCTGGTGGACATTTTGGACCTTTTTTTTCGAAATTCCGTGAGCGCATCTCGTGTATAATCTGTATACCAAATTTCATTGAATTCTGTTGACCCGTTTGCGCTGTAGGATGCTGTTTATAGGGGAAGCTTAATTATAACCACCCTGTATTTCAATTTCCTCTGTACTACATAGTACTAATATTACACTTATCTGTGCACTGAAATAGGAGTTTTACAATATCTTCAAAATTAACTGAATTATTTCAAAATATGTAAAAACGTACGTATTTTTTATTTAAAAAATTACCATTTTCTTATATACCTATAAAATAATTACATTATCACATAGAGCTTAGATTCTAGTTCAGAACATCGCGAGTATTACACTAAGCTTTCTGACAAAATTTTACCGAAATACGTGTAAAACATTTTATATAATGGAGTTTATCGAACATGGAAATAATGGAAAAATTGATTTTCCAGAAATCGAATTTAAATATTTCTTATTTTTATTGTTTCTTATCTGTAAAATTAATCTAGAAGCGTCAATTAAGGTTCATTAGTGTTTTTATATAAACAACGTAAGAAAATCATGCATAGAAACATTGTTTGCATTTCTCCTGGCGTTCCTACGACCACTTTCGGTAGTTGACTCATTATTTCCTATTTATTAAATTGCCCATATCTCCTCTTCTAGAAAATGTAGGAATAAAATTAAAATAGATTTGTAATCTTAAATGATTGCTATTTCAATTAAAACTATAAAACAATCTTTGAAATTTTTCACCAAAACGGTCATTTTAATGTAGACAGATACATTGAATGTTCAGTGTAAAAAATTTTTAACAAATAGGAATTTAAGTTGTACTTAGAAAGAATTATTTGGAAGTATAAATTAAAGTGTCGCCTTATATCCGTTTTAGTTTCCGCGTTAGCATTGAAGGTGATGTTATAAATTGGCTTTGCGGAAAACGATAGTTTATTGCTTTATTTATTGATTTATTTTTGTAAGTATGAGAGATTTTTCGTTTCATTATCGAATTCTAATTCATACCTGGTTATATTAAAAAAGAATATGATTAATTTTACAGTTGTCTATAGTAATGTAGTTAACAACTACACTGCTCAAAAAAATTAGGGGAGCAAGCAAAAAAGTGAAGAGAACAGTGCAAGTCAGCCATGTATGGGAATAAAATGGATAATACACGTGTGTCAAATTGCAATACAGAAAAAAAAACGCAAAAAATTGTAAGGGAGCTTTTATTCTTTGAAAAGATGAAAAGAACATGAAAAGATGGTTTAGGGCAACAATTTGATTTCATGTAAATGATAAAAAAAAAATATTGTTTAGAAAGGATGCAAGATTTTTAATATTGCGTGTGGTCTCCTCGAATAGCTAAGACTGCTGCACAGCTGTTTTCCATGGATGCGATGAGGTTATCGATGAGACTTTGGGGAATACTGCTCCACTGTTCAAGAATTGCAATCTCCAAGTTCCGGACAGTAAAAGGAGGCCTCGGTCTCGCAGCATTGCGTCGTTTGAGTATGTCCAAACATGCTCGATCGGATTTAGGTCAGGAGAGTAAGCTGATTATTCCATACGCTGTATTGTTTTAGCTTCAAGCATGTTTTCCACAAGACGAACTGTATAAAGTCTGTCATTATCATGCATGGAAAAAAATAAATCACTAATTACTGCAACATAAAATATGACTTGAGGTCTCAGTATCTCGTCTCTATTACTTCGGACCGTCAAAGTGCCATTCCGAATGATATGCAGTCCCGCACGTCCACCTATGCTGATTCCAGCCAATAGCCTCGTCTGTAATGTGATTTTTCATGAACGAATGTGCGATTATTTTGAGTGCCTCTTTCTCTCCATACCAAAACACATCAGATGTCACTTCCAGACTGAATCGGGACTCGTCTGTAAACAGAATTTGACTCCAACAATGTTGCCTCCAAACTCGATGTTCAGTTCCCCATCTTCTTTGGGCCGCACAGTGGCTTGAGGTCAACGGAATACAGACCATTGGCTTACGTCATTAGAGACCACCCTGACGAAGCCTATTTCGGACTGTTTGGCTGGACATCCTTCGTCCTGTGGCCAAGAACAACTGTGTTTGCAGCTGAGTAGCATTGCCCATTCCGTTTCGACGAGCTGTTAACAGAATATACCGGTCATCAGTTTCTGTGTTAGCACATTTTCGACCTTACACTTATCGATGACTACCATTCCATGTGTGTTGGAATCGATTTCACAGTCTTTCATGGACACTTCTTGCGACTCCAACAGCGTCCACTACACTTCGTTGTGTTTCCCAAAATTCAACTGTTCCGATAACACGACAAGCCATGGATTGCGGTAAATCATGTTGTTGTGACATTTTCAAGCCACCCTTTCTCAAAACACAAGCTGGGCAATTGAATTTTACAACTGAGGCAGTGAAACAGACATTTCTGCAAAATCCCAATTTCTGCACTTAGCTCCTTTTGCTAGTTTTTGACATCATAAACTTTAATGTACATGTGAAGTTTTCTTTATCTGTTTTCTACAGCATTTTAAATTATGGATGTTTTATTTTACGTTACTTATCGCTGTAAATATTTGCGTAATTTCGTTAAAACCAGGTGCTCCACTAATTGTTTTGAGCAGTGTATAAAAATATCTATTTCTAAAAAAAAGTCGGTGAAAAATCCGAAAAATTATATTTTATTTGAATTTATTACTTTTATCATATACATTTTAATATTCTTGATTTTTTTGCTTTTCGCAACTTAAAAAAAAAGAAAGAAGATTCTGTTTTGATCGTTATGTATGTATCTATGTAAATATGTATGTATTTATGTATGTCCTAATTTTTTTCAAAAATACTTGAACAAGTTTGAATATATAGTTTTACACTACAATTCTTGTTCACCAGGGTAGGTTTTAAGTTGTAAATAGTTATCCTATCCTGTGTAGCTTTTTTTTTTTTATAAGGCCACGTCAAAAATTTCAATATGTATTTGTTTGCTGCTTGTGAAACATAGAGCTACAAAGGCTGAAAAACAAACGTAGCTTAAACCTGAGAAAGAACAAATATTTTGTTTTTCTCTAGTAAAGCGAGAGTGTTACTGGAAATTGGTGCGGCTTTGAAACCTTACGGTATAGCGCTGTTAGCGGATGTATGTCACTCCACCAATGTTGCCGCGTCTGACAATTTATTTTTAGAAATTTTGAATTCACACCACACAAATTTAATTCATATTTTTCTTTTACTTTATTTATGGAAAATCAATCATCTTGTAAAGCAAAAATAAGAGTTAAAACTTTCTGGTGGGAATTCGGCCAGAGAAAATCAGACAGATATCAGGACTTACGCTGTGTACGTCATTGTAAGAAATGACCAAAATAACATGACGTACGGTACGTCATGTAGTTTTTTTTTTCTGTGCTACAGCGCTAGAGCGCAATGCTTTAAAGCCGCTCCAATTTCCAAGGCTGCGAACGCACCATCTTTCTAACTGTTATCAGTGTCGGCGTCGTTTATTGTGTCCACGCGGTGTCTGTGATTTTTAATGACTTTAAAAGGAAAGGGACTGATGTCCTGCAAAAGAAGAACCTTACCTTCAAGTAGAGGCGAGCTCCTTATCTCCTGACCCATTGTTAATTCCCCTCATTCTTTTGTGAATAAACCACAGAACCGTCCAGAATAAAAGATTTTCCACGAAAACTGGAGAAGGATGGCAAAACACGCGTCTGTATGCAGCCTAACACTCGCATTTTACTAGAGTTAAAAAAAACAAAAAAACTAGAGAACAGGAATTCTGCTTTTTCAGAATTTAATGTCGCCCCCGGCATTTCCATTACTTCATTTTCTTCTGATGGACTGATGGCTTCAATTATTATGAAACAGCCATTATAAATGAAATGTTAGTTGAAGATGAAAGAGCAGCCGTAAAAAGTTAGAACTCTGATTTTCTGGTCAGAATGGGGAAAAAAATGGCCTTTTTTTTTTTTTTTTTTTTTTTTTACGGCTGCTCTTTCATCTTCACCTAACACTTCATTTCTAATTGCTGTTTCATAATAAAAGAAGCCACCAGTCCATCAGAAGAAAATAACTCGGTTAAGCGGGACTCTACTGCAATACAAAACATATTTCAATTTTAATACTTAAAGCACACGTTTTATTTTATCTAAAATGACGTCATTCGCATCCGCTTAAGAATTCCACATTTACGATCTACTCTTAAACATCTACAGTAAAGCAGACATAGCACATCACTATCGCGAAATAATGCACAAATGCAGCAAAAAGATTCCGTCATTCAAGAAAATCGAAAAAAAAAACGGCTATCTAATGATTCATGCATACTTACAATTAAATATAGTATATAATAGCTCCATTGTTTTAACAGAAATCATTCGTTTATATATTTTTTTTTCAAAATGCAGCGTATGTAAAAAATGCAATGTATTTTAATTACATTTTCTTTCGGTTGTTACGAGAAAATGGCAACAAAAATAATATAATTACTATTTTAAAACTAATTTTCCTTTACTTTCTACAGAAATGAAGTCCTTCTGTTGCCAATATTAAGCAAATGTCTCCAAAAAATACAAAAAAAAAAAAAATTAATATTTCAAAAATAAATGGAGATACAGTTTTCAAACAAAATGCATTTAAAAGAACATTTTTTTTTCCAATACGACGGTATAAACATTGAAAATGTGCGATGTTTAAGAGTTTAAAAAATTGCTAAAGAGTATTTAATCGTAATGCTTTGTTTTACGGCTAGCTTCTGTAAGGTAACGTTATTTTTTGGACACAAAATAAGCCGGGAGAAAGAAATAGCATACCGTACAGGAGGCTAGAAAAAAAAACAGTTTACTAGAGCACAAGAGGTTAAAAGTAATTAGGAGTGGTGACATGTGGCAATAAAATTGAATTCATCGAGAGGTTTTGGGCCACAAATAGGGTAAACCTATTATGTCTAAGCATGTTGTACACTTGTCTCACCTGTTTAATCAAACTTGTCCAGGCAAGCATTGTCAAGCTCTGATGTGTGGGTTGCGATAGCTCGGAATAAACCCTAAGCAGTCTGAGCATGAGTCTTTTTTAGGTATGTCTCTACTCTACTCTTTTACTTATAAAGACACTTTACTAGCAAGAATGTAAATTAAATTGGATAAAGTAACCATGAAGGATTATCAAAAAAACACTCTGTTGTGCGAAACCATTCTCAGTAAAACACGCCAACTCGTGGTTGATGACTAAATAAAAAACTAGGTAATGTTATTAATATAATGTTTGTATTTTCCTTTCACATTTGCAAGCAAGTCGTGGATTAAGAAAGTGTTGCCTGAAATTGCTTTCATTTTTGTTTAAAAATCACTTTCTGTCGTGCGAATACTGACGATTCTAGCGTTCTCATAGTTTTTTTAGTTAAATATCAAGTACAACTAACCAACCAACTGAAATATTTTATTTCTAGCGTTGCACACATTAGGATGAACACCTAAGGATGTTTGTTTTCAAATGTGACAGTTAAAAAATAAATAAATAAAAAGCTTTAAAAATAGATTTCGTTTAACCGAGAGTTTCGATTAAAAAAGTTTCGGATAAAAGAGGTTCTGCTGTATATATTTTTAATCTGCATAGAATGAGAAGTGTTCTAAGTTTGAGAATTTTAACATTAATTTCACGTGAAAAATTTTCATTTATATTGTTCTAGAGAATCAGTCAAAAAATATTTTTTAAGAAGACGTAATGAATCGGCCAATAATATTCCAGGTATTTTCTTTTTAATTCAAGCACATAATTACTTATGAAAATTATTATTGAACGCGTATTCAAAATATTTTTGAATTATGACCTACATTAATTTTTGCATAAAACGAAACATTACTGTCAGAAACAAGGACATGTTAGTTTATTAGTTCATTCCAGTCAATAGCAGCGGTGATTGTATTTCCAGTTTTTTGTAACTTCTAATTTCGTATACAATGTGAGAATCATGAGTAAGGTGAATTCTCCTTCCTTTCGAAAATATAAAAAGCCCAACACTCTGGCATATGAACATTTCGATCCTCCGTGTTTTTCCTAAATTTTGCACTTAGTTTTAGAAATTTCACGGTAGGTGTTTGTTCATGCGGTAGCTGCAACGTAACAATTGTTAGTGCATTGCGTCATTCCTGGTGCAGAGAGCCATTACGAAATTCTGTTTCAAATTGGATAAAAGTGCAGCTTGACACGTATTCGTCATGTTCGGCTGCAATTCGGTGTTACGGGATCAAGCAAGTGGCACCATCTTCACGATAATACACAACCACATACTGTTACATGTGTGAAACGCTTCCTCGCCCAGCATCTGATTACTGAGTTGCCCCACCCCCCATACTACCCTGATATTTTTCCAAAAGACTTTTTTCTGTTTCCAAGACTGAAATCGGCACTGAAAGGATACAGATTTGAAAACAATTCACATATACAAGCTTCTATTACCAGGGAACTTAAAGCAGTACTAACGAAAAAGGACTATTCTTGAAGTTTCCAATACTTGTTGGAACGTTGTTCATAAATGCATTACATCCGGCATGGAGTACTTCGACAGACAATAAGGTTCTTTCTTGCAAATATATATTACTATTTCTATGATCAGCCACCTTATTTATAGGTCACACCTTGTATTAATAGCTCCCTCATAAATTTTGGGATAAAATCAGACGAATTACTTTTCGAGATATAAATGAATTTTACTTTCGATAGTCTAAGGCAGTGATTCTGATGTGCCACGAAAATTTTCGCTCAACTTTTATCGAGATTTCAGGTATTAGCATAAAAATGGTTACAAAATATACATTTCATATTATATGATTTGTAATTAAGTTTAACGTCATAAAGTTTCATTTATTGCAAGTTTATTTCACTGTTTTTATACCCATTCGGGTTTAGGTTCCAATAGTTTCGGTTTTTGACAGCTCAGTGAGCGTTCTCGGGTGCTCCCGAATCAACCTGGCTTCGGCGGAGGGGTATACAGTGTCGTATTCCGTCATCAACATCTTTCGGTACGTAAAGGGAGCGGTGTGCTAGAAAGGGACATATATCGAAGTAGTTCAAGTCCTAAAGTGTGCAGAAAAGACGAATTTGTACGAATAGGTGAAAATTTATGCTTTTGTACAAGGTTTGTCAACTAAGTTAAGTAGTTCTATAAGTCCCACAGAATGGAAAACCATGTATGTTTTTTTATGCATAAAACACTAATACATTTTCGTTTATAACTATATGAAAATTTAAGAGGAAGCATGTAATGAATACATTTTTCTAGGCCTTCCTGATCCAAGGAACTCAAGTATGGTGTTAAAAGTGGGTGTTTAAACTAACCATTCCAACGAACCATTCGAAAAACATAAACTCGCAAAGTTGATAATATGTAGACGATCCCCAAAGAAAACTTCATGAATATCCTGTATGTGTATAGAATATTAGCAGTAGACTATTACCAATAGGTTTTTTATATGCTTATGAGCAGCAGAATTACTAGGCGGCAATCCTTTTTTTCCCCCGCTATTGTACATGAATAATAATGTTATGCTCTATTCTATGCAACATAAATGATCACTTTTAGGTAGATTTCGTATGAAATACTACCTATTACATTCTCCCCTATGTTGGAATTTCTGAAAAAATTTTGCAGATCTACACCGATCATGATTCCTAGAACCCAAAACCACCCTCAGTAAAAAACTTTATCTGTCTCTCTCTCTCTCTCTCTCTCTCTCTCTCTATATATATATATATATATATATATATATATATTCATTTAATGTAATTAATTTTACGAACTTTAATTCCTGCTTGCATATTTCAGTATATAGAAATATTCTGCTTAATCATAGTCCTCGTATCAAACTTTTATGTTCCTCCCAATTCTTACAGCCTAACATTTTTAAATTAAAGCAATTAACATTGTCTTATAATTATCCCATCTCTTTTATATCTGCATGGCTCAAATCTTAATAATCATTTTTTTCTACTTCTTACCAGTATAGGCATTTAATATGTTTATAAAAAAACTAAAAAATCGAAAACACTATTATGGAGGGTGGGATGTGGATTGCTGAAAAAATTATAAAAATCATACACACAAAAAATTATATGTATGTACGTATAATATCTATATATATATATATTCTAAAAAAAATAAAAAAAAGTTTGTTGTATGTGTATGTTTTTCCATACATTATACACTAAAAACATAAAAAATGAAAAATAAAAATACCATTACGGAGGATTGAGGTCGGGAATGCTAAAAAAAGTTTAAAACCTTATATGTTTTTATGTGTGTGAGCGTGTATAAGTGTATGTATATATGCTTGTATATTGTATGGACATATAATAAAAAAAATACGGGGTATCATGCATTTAACATAGTAAATTTTCACATATTGCATCATCATATAAGGATATATTTTACTATCTCAATATTCCTCATTGCTTTTTAAATTTTCACGTTTATTTACATAATACAAGGCTAAATTTTACTATCTCAAATATTCCTCATCTTTTTAAATGTTATTTATGTTCTCATTTTTTATATTACAATTTTTTGTCTTTAAAACGCTAATTTAATCAATTGCCCTTTTATTTATTTTTATATAATTCTTTATTTCTTTCTTTATTTATTTGTATTAATTTATTCCTTTTCTATATTGTATTTTGTATTCACTCAGTACTTATTAAGTTTATTCCTATTTTATTATTCTAGTTTAACTAAAAGTTAATCTAAGTCTTTTCTTGATTTCTTCAATCATTTTCAATCCTTTTATTTTTTTTTTGGGGGGGGGGAGCTTAAGATGGCAACACTAAACATTATTGTTATAAATCCAGTTCCATTTTACATTTTTCCTTTCTCATACCAGATGGCAGCACAGTTATGGGTTTCGCTCAGATGCTCAACTGTAGATCACATGTTAAAATAGTCTTAACTTTGTTTTCCATGCTGATATGCAGTAGTTTTGACTCTTAGTATGCCATTCATGTATTGTGCTCTAACAATTTTTAATATCCTGTATGAGGTATATCTTTCTCTGGATCTCTTACCTTTTTATTATCTATTTTCTGTAATGTTTGCGTTATAAGGAACTAAATTTTGTCATTTTAGGTTTAATGCCGACAAAATTGAATGAAATAAGGCATCTACTATGAATGAACTCACAAGCTCCTCTGACGATTCTGTGAGTCATTCATAGTTTCTTATTTTACATACTGATTTCCTATGTTCATTTCTAAATCATCTGCAGAACTTTATCAATTTCTTCATATATTTGTGATTTCAAATTTATTATATATATGTGTGTTACTTTCTTCTGGACACGATAACTTCCACAATTCTGCACAAATCTCTTCCAAACTCATACATAAAATCTTGGTCAAGTTCGTTAATTGGCAAAATCGGACCAAGGGGGTGGAAAAAGGGAGGGGTTTTGTGAAAACCGAAAAACCCCCATAATTTCTTAATTTTTGTACTTATCAAATCAGTTTAAAGTTTTTATTGCTTCTAAAAATAGGGCCGAAAATTTATGTACCACAGATTTTTGATAAAACTAAAAATGGGCTCAAGGGGCGCAAAAAATAGGGTTTATGGGAGAAAAAAAATCATACCTTCGTCAATTCTGCAGATATCAAATCCAATTAATTTTATTATAAATCTCCTTAATATTATCTACAACTTTTATATTCACAAGTTTTTGATAGGACCAATTCGTACCGCAAAAAAAAATTAAAAACTTAAAGAAAAAGTGGGATTGAAGAAGAAAAAAATTCATAACTCCGTCAATTCACAAGATATAAAATCCTCATGAATTTATCATATATCTTCTTACATTGTCTACAACATTTACATAGACAAGTTTTTCATAGGACCAATTGAAGACCTGAGTGGAAGAACATGTTAAGTAACAAAAATTACATTTGAAGAAATTTGATGTGAAAGTTTTTGTTGTCAATTTTAATGATTTATTTTCTGTTTGATACCATGTGTTTAAAATATTAACAGGTGTGGTACTGAACTCTATCAAAAAAACTTATTCATATTTAATTTTTAAATATTAAAAATATTAATATTATTTACATTATTAAATATTAAAATATTAAATATTAACGAATAATGTCTTAAATCTTCAATATATTTCAAAAGATAATGTCAAAGTGGGCATTTTGAACAGAATTTCCCGAAGCGATTGTGTTAGAAACGAAAAATATTGTCCTACTGGGAAAATAATTGTTTATAAATCACGTTTTAATTAATTGAACGAAAAATGAAAACACAGGTCGCTTATAAATCTCTTCAAACATCACGTCATCAAGTTTCATATTTTTCCTATTGAAAATGAATCTGAAAATGTGCCATAAAATTTCGAGTTGTTGAGCATGGTAAAGTATTTTTTTTAATACCGCCTTAACATGATTCTGATAAAACCAACAATTATATAAAAATGAAATAAAAACTCGTCAAAAGCGACCAGATAAAATTGTTAAAGTGGGTTTATCTCTAATCATGATTTAGTTTTTGTTGGTGAAATTAGTATACTTAACTTCGAAATCTACCTCCGCTTGTAGGCCGGGCCGGCAGGTATTTTTATGAGTGTAACATGTGTTGCTGCGACTCTATTTTGACAGAATGATCGAAGTAGGCATCAGATTTAAAGAATTCGTTTAGAAAGCTTTTCCGTAAAATTTCTGCATAAAATCCTACGTCGTAGTTCGCAAATTATTAATGTATACACTCTAAAATTGGGAGGAGTGAAAAGTTCACTCTTTTAAAGAGTGACAGGCATTTTCACTCGTCTTGGAATGAATTTTATAAAAATACTCTCCTTAAAGAATGGGATTTTCCTCTCCCTATAAGGGAGTGATATATCACTGGAATCATATATCATATGGAGTGAAATATCACTCCATTGTCGACAGTGAAATATGTCACTCCGTTGTCGAGAGTGAAATGTCTCACTCCGCTGACTAGAGTGAAACCCTGGTATTATACACTACAAAAAATTCCGTTCAACTTTGAACCAATATATGGAGTAAAATCATGAAAAGCACCTAAATATGTCACTTCTTAATTTTCAAAAACTCCATTTCGTAATGTAACCTTGTAAATTACGCTGATTTGGTACTAAAACGCACTCCTTTTCTAGAGTGAATAGTCACTCCTCTCAGAGAGTGACTATTCACGCTAAACAGGAGTGAGTATTGTATGCATTGGTATTACTCATCAGCCAATCAGAACAGTCTTGTGTACGACGCTTTTTTTAAGATAAGAGAAAGACGTACACCATTTATTATTAAAATATACGGATATTATTAAAGTTATTATTCATAGAACTTTTAATTTTCATATAAAAAAATGTAATTAATTTATAAAGGATACAGAAGGATAGAACTTTCTGAAAGAGCATTCGAAACACTTTTACGGTTTCAAACTAAAATTTTTCTATTGCTGTTAAGGGTGTATTCCAATACAAACAGCTTATTTTCTGATTTATTTTTATATTCCTTTTTGCTCTCAAACGCACCAAACTGCCAAATTATCTTATTTAGAAACTATATAATGTGCCGTGCTTGTCTATTTTTTGATAAATGCAGAAAATATTGCAAAAAATGATGTCAAAGTTGGCGTTTTGAATCGAATTTTCCGAAGAGGTAGATCTGGGGATGAAACAAAATGGCCATATTGAGAAATTAATTGTTTAAAAATCAAATTCTAATTATTTGAGCGAAAAATGAAGTCACACCGCCTCTTATATATCTCTTCAAAAATCACCTCAGCAAGTTTCATGTTTTTACTTTTAAAAATGAGTCTGAAAATGTCTCAGAAAATTTCGAGTGGTTGAGGGTGGAAAAATATTTTTTTCGAATTACGCCCTTAAGTCTGCAGTTTTTAACGAGCATGTGAAAAGTATCTTCAATGTTGAGTCCTATATTCATTGCCTGCATTATAATTTTCACTCCCGTCTTGAGTCTGTCATGACTGATTATTATACACAGTGAAATTCATAGTAATAAATAAAGAGTGTCTCATTTGAGCCGATACAGCTCAAATCAACAGGTAATTTTGAAAATTTCCGAAAGAAGAAATGAGATTTCTCTAATATAGATAGTTTCAGTCCGACCGAATTTTTGGCAGCATTTTTGCTGAAAACGAAGTTTCGGCGAAACTCAGATTTTGGTACGAAAACGAAACCGAATTTTCAGTCGATCACTAATTGTATGTATTGGTGTTATTCATCAGCAAATCAGAACAGCAAGTGTACGACGCTTTTTTTAGATAAGAGAAATGCGTCCGCCATTTTAGGATTAAAATATACGGATATTATTAAAGTAATTATTTATGGAACGCAAAGGTAAATCTTATTTAATTTTAATATTTTATTCCTGTAAATTTCGTATGTTATGCTTATGAGTTAAATGGATTTACGTTATACAGAAAGCGATTGATCTGGAATTATTTTCCTTTGAGATTTGTTGAAAATGTGTTCAGATAGTGTGCTGTTGGATTTTTTCCGGTTTTCTACTGTTTTCTGACTATAAACACTTACAGTATTTAACGATATTATTGTTGTTGTTTAATAGTACAATTATAAATTACTAATTATTTAGTGTTTTTCAAATTGGTATATTTATTTTTTTTTAATTGTATGTAAGCATTTTTCTGCTGTTTATGATTTTAATCAAAACATTTAACTATAGATTTTCTGAATCAGTTATTAAATTTCCTTCTATTGTAAAGTCATTTTCTACGTTTATGATACGCGTAATTATTGGCACTAGAAAATAAAACGTGATATTTAAGCATTAAAATAAAGTGTTTTTTATGCCTGATATGAAGTTTATAGATAAAACTGCTTTAGTATATTTTTTAAATGGCCATAGTATCACTTATATAATATAAGATTGAATATATTTTAAAGAGATAAATAAGTACTTTTTACATTAAAAATGTTTTTCTAACAATAAGAAGAGTACATATGCAGTCATTTCTCTTCTTTTTATATTTCGTTCTTTGTTCTATTTCCTAGATCAATATTTTCCTATAAAACATACGAAATCTATTTAGCTCATATTCACGAAATACAATATATACGGGAATAAAAAATTAAAATTAAATATGGCTTATCATGTCGTTCCATAAATAAGCGTTGTATTAATATCCGCTTTTCAGCAATAGCGGAAGAAAATTCGAAATCATGATTAAGTTAATGAATATGTTTAAAATTAATATATAAACATATTCCAGAGTACATAAAAACCTAGACTCCATGTTCAGATTTAATTAAACAATGACAAATCACAACACATAAAAAAAACTTACACATTCTTAATATTTAGATCAAGCTTAGAACTTATTAAAAAAGGTGCGAGTTGATGAGCATTGTGTTTTTTGTGGAAAAATTAAAAATATTTTAGAAGAATAGGATTCTGCAAAATAGTGATACTTTACTGAAAAGTAAGCTAAAAAGATAAGAATTTATATTTAAAACAAAAATTAAAATGAAATCACACGTTGTTAATCATATAACATCCACCTATTATACAGTTATTAATAAAACTTTAAAAGTAATTAAAATACACTAAACAATAACGTTTGATTAGATTTAAATATTAGCAATGAGTACTGAGATCCAAATATTTAAAACTTGAATACACAGGGAAAAAACATGATTAACCTACATCACAAGAATTATAAATATACTAAATACAACTTAATGGGTTTCTGAAAAGAAAGAAATAATATTAACATATTAAGATTTCGGTTAATTACTTGCCCTTGTGGACATTTTAAAACTATCATATATTTATTGGACATGCAATGAAAGCAAACACAAGGGAAGAAAATATTTTACTTTATTTCTGTCAGTAATCAATTTAATTAATATGTAACTTTAAATTTTTCCTTAAAAGTTCAATTAGTGTCACAAACTATGAATTAAATAAATATTGCCAGTAAATATTTTATTCTAATCTTTACCACGCTTGTATCTATTTTCATTGCATGCTCTAAAAGATATGAAACTTTTGAAATTCCCATAAATGCAACATAAAAAAGAATTCACTCCATAAAAAATTAACATTCACTGCTATGAAAGAGTGACTATTTACTCCTACCAGGACACAGTGAAACGTTTTGATGATCTAGGTGGACAAAATTATTTTGTTGGAGTTTAATTAGTTTTTGCTGTTTTTTTTTCTTTTTTGCATCACTAATAAAATACTCAAACAGTGATAAATATTTGGTTATTTAACAACAATGTCTTAAAATAAAAATACAGAGCGCCCACTAATGTCCGTTCCCACCCTCTTAACTGCCGAACGACTGCATCTATATTCATAAACGTGGTGTCTAGGTGTAGTAAAGAGGCTATGCGCTACTAGATGAGAACTCTTACAGCGCCACCTGGTACAAAATGGCGGCATTAGCGTTCCTATCGCGAAACCGGTACGAAATATGGGATAAAATGGAATGAAGACATCTTGTGAACATGAATGTGCTAAATGAATCTCGTTCTGAATATGAATCTCGTTTTCCAGATAGGAATACTAACTCAGCTGTTTTTCATCAGGTGGCGCTGGAAGCGGTCTCATCTGGTAGCGCATAGCCACTTTACTATACCTATTTTATGACTATAGCTGCAACCGTTCGGCAATTAAGAACGTAGAAAGGCCTATAGTCGGCACCCTGTATAATGCATTAAAAATAATGCGTTAAACATACTTATTTTACAATTAAGTAAAAAACAATTTCATGCGCACATGTAAGTTAACATTTCTTTTTTGTATTTTTTCTACTCAGAATTGCTCGGGAAATTTGGGTAGTCATCCTGAAAATATAAATTGTTTTTAAATAAAATCACATTAAAAAAATGTTAATGTTTTGTGGTACCCTGCAAAACATACAAATGCTACCAAAATTTTGTCCATCCCGTATGTCCAGGTATGTCAAGTTCGAGTTGCCAAGATAGTGACGATCTGTTTATGGTGGATGAAAATGATGAAGAGCTCGTAATCGAAGATGATAAAATGCCACATTTAATAAACCAAAATGAGTTGAACGACCTTGTGCGGTACTTGCAACTATCTAGATCTAAGTCAGAGAACCTTGCCTCTCGTCTACAACAGTGGAACCAATTGACACCAAATACCAAAGTAACATATTACCGAAAACGAAGTCAAATTTTCGGCAGTTATTTCACCAAAAAGGATTATTTTTGTTTTTTCCATGGTATTCCCGGAATTTTAATGCGATGAATCAAAATTATGATCCAAAGGAATGACGTTTATTTATCGATTCATCTAAATATAGCTTGAAAGCTGTATTACTTCAAAACGGTAATTTAAAACCATCTTTACCAATTGGCCATACCGTAAACAGTAAAGAAACCTATCAAAGAATGTATCTTTTAATGAAAATGTACAATCTAAACAGCACACGGGAAAATATGTGGCGATTTAAAAGTAGTTAGTATGTTACTGAGCTTACAGGACGGGTATACCAAATATTCATGTTTTTTGTGCCTGTGGGATAGTCTAGCTAAAGAACACCATTACATCAAAAAATATTGACCTGTCCAAAGTGAATTTACTCCATGAAAAATGAAAGTGAAACATACATCTTTAGTGAATCCGCAAAATATAATTTTGCCACCATTACACATTAAATTGGCCTAATAAAAAATTTCGTCAAACTCATGGATAAAAACAGTGCTACATTTATATATTTACACAAAAAATTTCCACGTATTTCAGACGCAAAATTGAAAGGGAATTTTTTTCGACCCACAGATGCGTAAACTGATGCAAGATGAGGACTTTCAAAAACTTTTATATACTAATGAAAAGAAAAGACTTGGGATTCCTTTAAAACGGTCGTCCATGGATTCTTAGGAAATCATAAAGATGAAAATTATGAAAAAAATTATTGCCGTTTATTAAAATCTATCAAGCAGTGGCTCTGAAGATACATTTTATCCTTTCACACCTGGATTTTTTTCCTGAAAACTTTGGCACCGTGAGTGACGAGCAGGGCGAGCGTTTTCACCAAGACCTTAAATTTTTTGAAGACAGACACAAAGGTTTTTGGTATGAAAGTATGTTAGGCAGTTAGGGGACTACTGCTGGTCTATTTTAAGAGAAACAGATCAAGAAAATTATAAAAAGAAGAGTAAAATCAATCATTTCTATTTTTTTTTATATATTTCATGTTATTATTTTTTATGTATTTAATAAATATATTTTAACTAGACGTCACAGGTTTTTTACAATAATTTTCCCGTACTCAGTGCACTAGAATCTATGAAAAAATACACATTTCTGTGAAAGTATATAAATCGTGTAAACCAGTGTTATTAGTGCCCTGGACGATCATCCAACCTTTCCCATTTATTCTAGTAAAATTCATTGTTAAACTAAGAAAGTTCTTTTGAGATTAGGCACTATATATAAAAGTCTATGCGAAAATGCATTAATTTGTAAATTTATTTACTGTAAATCCATTCTGAAAGAAAATGTATGCAAAAGATTAAAAAATGTTCTCAGAATTGTTATACCGAGTATTCAAATAGATATCTCCTCGATTTTTTCTTTAATATCTGATTATAGAAACATACTTCTGATTGCAAAAATTATGCAAATCAAGTAGAGCTTTTAGATATGGATTTGTTTTATAAGAAGCTGTATACATATTAAAATTCGAAAATTTATTTTCTTTTATGGTGCCTTCGTATAACAATTTATATTTAGAAAAATGTTGTCCTCTGTCTAGAAATCACATTAAAAAAATCCCATTCTTTTTCGTCCAAAAAACCTAGAGAGATATGACACTATTAAGAAATTTTAATGTTTGCTTGAACTAAAAGTACTTATTTCTGTTTTTAGTGCCAGAAAACACTGAAATATATCGCTTTGAAGGAGGGGACGGGATCTCTACAAAAGTCAACCCTAGGGGCCCAGGAGGTAATTGACCCGTCTCTGCTGTGACATTAAATTGATTATTGTTTTGGCTTAACCATTATTTTTTCTATTACTGCTTGCTGTATTAAAGATACCCTGTCGCTTTCAAATATATTATTTTTAAGCGTTTTTATTTCGGATTTCTTAAACTGGAGAAAAAATTTAATGTGTAGATAGGAGAAAACCTACGGTAACTAATCCGATTCCATGATGCTTTAAAAATATTCCTTAAACATATATTTTCCCCAAAAATAAAAGACCGTAATTATGTGTAATAGGGGTATAAACCCCTAATACTAATGAGCGTAGTATTTGTCTATGCATTTACTATTATCACTTCATTTGTGTTTCATCATTTAGTAATAGCACAAAAATAAAACATTTGCTTAAATATCTTTCCCCCGTTGTTCTTTTATTTAAAACATATTTTTCATTCTTTAAATTTAAAATAGGTGCAGATTCTATTTAATCCTGTTGTAATGCAACATTTTCCAAACGCCTTCAAAAATTCTTCCTTAGCCTATTGTCTTATTAATAGTAAAATAACTATATTCGGTAAATTTAATAGTAAAAGTCACATCCGTTAAATTTTAATAAACATTAAATATTGTTATTTGGATAGCTACTTTTAATTTTTTAAATATAAAAATAATTTTTCCCCAAAAATTAAAAAAAAATCGATCCTGAATGGGCTATTATAATTAACAGTTATAAGAATATTTATTCTAAAAGAAAGAAATCAATGTGCAATGAAAACTAAGAAAGAGTAGTATGTCTTGTTTGACTTAAATGATTTTTATTGCATGCATGCATGCATTTCCTGTTTCTAGCTGATTTATGGTTTTTTTTTCTTGTGCTAGTATTAATCCTACTTGGCGCATTATGCAGTGTTGCCAGTTGATAGGGTTTATTATACAGAATGCTATTTTCCACTATTTTGCAATATTGACATTTGCTTAATTTGACCTGTCATTAGAAAAGGCAAATACTATTGTATGAAAAAAGTGCTGACATTCTGAAAAAAAAAATGAAAAAAGAAAACTACCCAACTGGCAACATGCCCATATTCGCACTTCACGCCAAAAGACATACAAACAACCAACAAACCAACCAAAAATTATATTTTTAAATATGAACATATTAGTCTGTAATAACATCTAAGGATGTTTATTTTTCTTTTAAATTGAAAATATTACTATTTTCTATTTATTATTATTATAAATTTTATTTCTTATATATATATATATATATTATCTCTTATCTCTTTTAGCAATTTTCACTTGTATATTTTTTAAGATATATAGATATAACATCTTTTTAAGATATTGGGATGTTAAATTAAAATATTTAAATGTTAGTTTGTAACTTATTTGAAAAGAATTTTGAACCCACCCTAATCACATTCTATATCCGAAAGAAACAAAGATTTCTTAATTGGTCATTACAGGAAATACAAAATTATGTATATGAATTTTATTAAGGTGTATGTTAACAACAAAAAGATGTTTATTTCTATAACTATCTGTTTAATAAAATCCTACTATTTTTTCCATCACACAATTTTTTTAAATCGTAACGATTAAAGTATTATTTAACGCGAAATTGAGCTAAACGTCTTGAAAATTTCTTGCTCTGGTTGCTCTTTATCGTTGCATGCTTTTATATGACAGATGAGTGACATTTCTGGTTTTCTCATGAAATATTTCTTTTCTAAATCCTTGCTTTATATATCTGGCTCCATACGCATTTACGTTAAAGGAAACCATGGTTTATATTACACATTTAAGCACGTGAACGATAAAGTTATGCTTTATTTCGTACAGTACAAATGGTCGCTTTTATGAGCGTAATATGTATTGTTCTGACTTACATTTTGACAGAATGATTGAAGTATGCAATAGATTTAAAGAATTTGTTTCGAAAGATTTCTGCAAAAATTTCTATATAAAAGCCTATGTCATAGTTTTAAAACTAATAATACATAGATATAAATCATAAGCAAATAATCGTAAAGCATATCTTTTATTTAGAGAAGCAAGGAAATTTGTTTAAACAAATCCACAAAAAGACTCTCATTTGTTTTGAAAACATAGGGAAAAAATAAATGTTTTGAATATTACAAGATGAAACTTGTTTGATAAATAAAAGCAACATTTCAAACAGCACAATTTTATTTTTAAAAGATCCAATATTTCTCAAATAAACTTAAACGGAATATGAAATACTTTATAAATGACTTAAGGGGTTTCAGGACTCTTAAAATTGAAAGAAAAAAAATACCATTTTCAACATTTAATATCTTAAAATGTATATGATTTTAAAACACATTTTTTATTGGGATGAAAGATATATGTTCTGTCATTTCATGTATTTAAAATATTACAAGATGCAGAAATAGCATTTATAGGGAGCTTCAAAATGTCAGACATTTGACGAGTAGAAAATTCATATAACAGCTTACGCAAAGGATTACAAAATAAATATTGCAACTAGAATGAAAACTTTGGTGCCTACGTTTACTTCCGAATATAATAATTACCCTGAACCTAAATAAATTTATATTTAAAGCATTTTTATATTTCAAAACAAAGTTGTATTTAGCTATTTAAAAAGTATAATTACCTAAAAAAAATATTTTTTGAACAATAAAAAGGAAATTTTAGGTTCAATTTATACAGAATAACATGAAACATATGTTTTGAAAATTTCATGAAAAAATATTCAGAAGTTTTTGAGATATCCTTTGCGTTATGGCCAAAAACGTTATTTGGAGAAAAATGACTTCAAAGTTTCGGAAACGCCGCTTCAGCTATTGAACGGGTATAATTCTAAAAGCCATAACTTCTGTTCTAATGGGAATTTCAAGGAAACAATTATATCAAAATTTTCAGAAAGATAGGAGTTTAACATCTAAAAAAATTTAAATTTCGAAAATTGTGTAGCTTTAAGAGTCCTGAGACCCCTTATATATCGCAGAGTTAAAACTAATTCTATGAACAAATTTTAAAGCTAGTTATATAAAATAAATATGTTTTCGTTAGTATTTCTGCTAACAAAATTAAATTAGAATGAGTCCTCTTGTAAAAGATTTTTTTTAAAACGATAAAATTTAAAATGATAACAAATAAGTCTAAATATACAATTTTAATATTTATTTATTTTTTTTTTTTTTTTTTTATTTTTTTTTTTTTTTAGATCAATACATGGGCATTATAATTTGAAAATACTTTTGGTTTAAAAAATGGTTTTATAACGAGGAGTCGAGTACAATCAAAGTTACTTTTTGACATAGTCACTGTGAAGATTGAGACATTTGTCATACTGGTGGAGGAGTTTTCCAAAGCCCTATTCATAGATGGTTGCCGACAGCGTCTTGAGAATATGTCTCCAGGGACTCTTGGAGCCCTGGCTTGGTTGACAATCTGTAGAACTTGCAGAAAAACGTAACGCGGCTTCCGAACAGCATTCCAGTTGAAGACTTCTAGGCGGGTATAAGTAGATGGCAGAGTCGTTGGCAACATTGTATTAATGCAGGAGGAGGTTATTTTGAAGAACAATAATTGTTTGTAAAATTATCTTCAGATAAACGAATTTTATGGAATCAGTCTCATTACTTTCTGGACAGACTCTGTATAAAAATGTCAGTTTTTTCTAATTTAAAATAGATATAATTTAGTTTACATATAACGCAAAAAATACTTGTTGCTTTCATACATTCTTCCCAAAGTAACAGGTCAGTTAATTACATTTTTCTAAAAAAGTATTTCGGAAAATATTTCCAAATTTCTCATGAAGGTTAGAAATATATCATTTGAGAAAAATAATTTTTCATTTTTCTCAGAAATAAATAAATTCTAAAATTAGTTACTGAAAGCCTCAGTAAATCATAGAAAAAATTTACTATACACATCTCTGTATATTGTATTACTATAACCACATTAATAATTTTGTTAATTTACAAAAAACAAGTTATCTATATAAACATGAAAATTTTCAACTTATGAGATTTAATCGGTTTATAAAAAAGCATATCGAAATGTGTAAAAAATGAACATCTGAAAAATATACATCACAATTTTACAACTTGAGAAACTAATGAAACATAAATTACACAGATTTGCGGAAAATTAGTTGTTTAGAACTTAAAGGCTCTATTTTAGAAATTCAAATATTAGTAAACTACTTATGTAAATTTTATATTTTTGGGAGTGTAAGTTTCTTTTATTTCTTCAGATCAAAATGTGAAGCATTTATGCTTTCTTTGTTCTTATGCATTTTTACAACCTTTATTTAGAACATCGATAATCAAAGATAGAAATGAAGTTTCAAAACTTTCTTCAAATTACGCAAAGATGCGATATTTTTTCCTTTAAAGTGAAGAGTTTTCCTTATGTTTTTGTGTTTTTTTTCTGTTTTAATGCCGGGATTTTGAATTCGCGAAAAATACTCAAAAAATTCCATAATGTTCAGTTTCCACACAAATCGAGAATGTTTGCCAGATTGGTAAATGATAAATTTAGCTATAAACACACCATATTTTATGATTGTTAATAGTCATGAGGAGACCTTATTATAAATATGCGTACTTTCTTGGGACTACCTCTCTTATATTTATATCTTCAAATTCAAAAAATAAATAGAGATAAGAAAAATCGCTTACCTGTTTTCATCATTGCATCCACCGGTAGACATTTAGCTCGTTTTATCCATTAATTCCAATATTCTTTAGGTTCGATTAGATGTCACACGACACGACGTGGCTATATTTAATCAGAAAAAAATTGTTTGTAAATTAAATTATTCTGTTGAGAATTGAGTAATAAAAAAACGTCTTTTTTGTAAAAAAAATAATTCAGTTAGTGGTGAACTTGTGTGATGAATATTTAAATTGTCTTCTTGATTAAAATAGTGAATATGAAAATTAGACATTAGAGTCCTTCATCGGGTCGGGTTATCCGCTTTTATCCGCACCCGACCCGACCCGACCCGCGGTGGCTAAGCACTACATTTTTTCGTTGCGGTTCGTGTTGGGGTTGGGTTGACTTGTACTTTTTTGCTCCGTGTCGGGTTACGGTCGTGTTGACTTTCCATTGTACCTGATTCGGGTTGGCCCGCTATTTCAAAAGAATGTCCAAAATTCTTTTTCCGGTTAAAATCTATATAAAATAAGAGCTCCATAACGGACACTTCCGAAAAGCGGATATCTCTATTTTGCAAACACTTTTCACTTTTTAACACTTATATATTTGTACGGTTGTACCTCTGAAGAGTGGACAACTCCCAATCTACACCCACGTAAAATGCGTGTATGTATAAACTATCACAAATACTATACATGTGTTTTTGTGTGTATCAAAAACGAAATGTTGGTAATATTTTTCATATTCCGAGAAAAGAAAAAATGGTTATTATTTATGCCGTAAAGAAAGAATAATCTATCACATTTCAGATATACATTTTATTTCTCATGCAGTAAATTGAAAATATAACTCATTCATATTCAAATATGTATTTATTGTCATCTTAAACATAGTTCTGTTCAAACATTTTGTAAAAATCGCAACAACCTCACTTGCAAAAAACTTAAATAGGACCCGAAAGAATTTTCTAGCATGAATTGGACCCACAAATATAAAATTAGACACTTCGTAAACCGAAAACAGAAAATTAGGGACAACCCGACACTGGTCTGCCTCTCTATTCAACGATCCCGAAGTGTCCGATATTCAGAGGTTTTACTAAGGTTATTTGCTGATGCGTGTATTTGAGTAGATATTGGAGTATACATGTTTGCAAGCTGAATTACTTTAAATAAATATCTGTGTTAAATAAAATGTTATGTACAACAGAATTAATACAGAATTACTCCACTCAAAAGTCAGGCCACAACTGACTCTACATTTTAATTACACGTGCGGTTCTTAGCGATAAAATGCTGAGTTTTTACTTTCGTATGCAAAGAGAGCTACATCACTAGGTGAGTCATGTTAACAATGCTGAGGACAGCTTGTTATCATGTGCCATCGAGGTCCATAGCCATACCCGCATACGATTGAATATTAAAGAATATCGATTTGTCCATTTTTCTATATAAAACATAAAATTGGTGTTAGAGATATAATAATTGTTGATTACTTTTCATAATTACAATAAAACATGATTTTCTTTCTTTTCATTACGAGTTCGTATCGGGTTTCGGGTTTAGGTATTGCGGGTTCGGGCATTACCGTCTCAATACTCAAGGCCTCCGGACTAATTTCGTGACGTACCAAATGAAGATTAACCCCTTGAAGGGCAATCAATTGCGTTTGTGTAATGGTTAATTCCCACCGGAAATTTAGAAAAAATTTATTTCAAAATAAGGAAAAGCAATTTTACGACTTTTCTCCACTAAAGTCAGAAAACTAAAATTTCCTAACAATTTTCTGGTGCAAATCCTGATTAATCGTAGGTGGTATATAATATATACCGCCGCCCCTTAACCCCTTGAGGGGCGGTGGGATGTATTTTATCCCGCCTACGATTAATCAGGATTTGCACCAGAAAAATTTTAGGAAATTTTAGTTTTCTGACTTTAGTGGAGAAAAGTCGTAAAATTGCTTTTCCTTATTTTGAAATAAAATTTTTCTAAATTTCCGGTGGGAATTAAGCATTACACAAATGCAATTGCTTGCCCTTCAAGGAGTTAATCTTCATTTGGTACGTCACGAAATCAGTCCGGAGGCCTTGAGTATTGAGACGGTAATGGTTCGGGTCGGGTTGCGGGTTGACTTCCAATGGAATTTTTGGGTTCGAGTCGGGTACAACTGACCAGCGCAGGACTCCATTAGGCACCATAAGCGGGCGAAAGAACGACCCGACATATTAGCAACACAACTGAGTAAGTATTGAAGATAGCGCATCTACATTGAAGCCGCAGAAAAAGGAGGAAATAGCGTGTGCTGCAAAATACATATACGGTATTCTTAAATAAAAAAAGTCACTAAAAAAAGTTTTTGTTTTGTTGTTTAAATTTGTATCAGGGTTTATACTGTATAACAGACCTGACCTCTCTAAGCCTAATAGCAGACTACGTCGCTCGTTTCTGCGTAGGAAGAAAGTAAAAGAAGCACAGAAGATTAAAAGTTCTAAAGGTGGTGAACGCTTTTCTTCTTAACCACTTCACCGGCTGCCCCGAGATAACTCGGGGGTAAAAGCACTGTTTCCCCATACCCTTCGCCGGTGAAGTGGTTAAGGAAGAAAAAGCATTGAAATAATTTTTCACTTCGTGGCTGCTTTGACAAAAATGAAAATTGTTAAAAATGTTATACGCAACCTACTTTTAAGTGTTTGTCATTTAAAATTTTTGACTCTCAGATTCTTTCACTTAAAACTTTTTACTATACCGTGTGGTTTTCCTGTACGTTTGTGGTTTAAAACTTATGTCATAGAAACTTCTTATTTAACTTATCGCACCGAAAGCATTAAAAACACCTAAAACGGTGTAGGATGAAAAAGTATTATACTGCATGCCTATGATTATTGCTTCCAAAAAAACTCATGCGTTTTTATTTTTATTTATTTATTTATTTTTGGCAATAAGTGTGTTTTTGCTTGAAAGGGAAAAAGAGACTGATACACATATGCATACCACTGTTCTTTTTGATTGCATTCAAAACATTTGCTCTTTCCAAAAACAATGAGATTGCAAAAATAAATAATCCTTACATCAGATAATTGTTTTCCATTATTTTTAAAAATTCTATTTGAAAAAAAAATCTATAATTTGAAATTTTTATATGTGAAATATCCCTAACACAAAATATTGCTTCGATGAACTTTTTCTTTCCAAAAATGAAACATTTTGACTCTTTATCTTTGAACTGTAGTCTGTGTTGGGTAATTTATCTTCATGATTTATTTCGCAAATTTACATAATAAATACGAAGCGGAGCTGTGCAAATAATGTTCTATCTCTCAATTACTAGACTCGTGATTTAAATTGTTCCTGATATAATGCGAAGCCATGATACGTTAATTTTATACTTTACGCACTTTAAATTGCAATTTGAAAGTTTATGTTAATCATTATTAAATTAATCTTTGTATTATTTATTTTATGAGTACAATATAAATTTTAATTAACTGTGTTAATTTATGTAAATCATCTTGCGTGCTAACATAAATGTTTTTCATTCCGTTTCCAAATTTAAATATCGCTAAACATCTAAATTCTTGAACCGGAGAATAATATAACAAACAGAATTGCAATTTAGTTGCTGTATAAATAGGAAAAATTAACAAATGGGAAGATCAATAAGATTTTTTTTAATATGGTAGTTCCCCTTGTTAAAATATTCCACAAATGTTCTTGCGATTAAAATCCCCCTTTTTTTCAGTTTTGTTTATCACGGAGTAAGTTAAATTAAGCCTAACACGTTACATGCTTCTATTTTTTCAGGATACTTTAAATATAATTTGTTTCTTTCGTCATCTTCCTCTTCAATCATCTGCATAATTAAATTAAAAAAACTTATCAAAATTCATTATTGAAATATGTTTTAGAAATATAAACTTTGAAATACACATTTTAATATTCTTTTTTATTATTTAAATTTAAAACTTCTGTTTACGACTTTTTAATTATAGAGTATATGAATAATTCATTTATTTAAAATGCTAAATTAAATCAAAATATAATTTATCTCTGCATATTAGAGACAGTTCCACAAACCTGTTTTTTTTCTCTATTTTACTTTGCATTTGAAAACATATCGAAATATCAAGATACAGTACCATGTTAAAACTTAAAATGCATATCAAATAAAATATAAAACTCACAAATGTAACTAAAATTGAAATTCGAGGATTATTTATTGTTTTATAATTTTAGGATGTATGAAAATGTACTAATTTCAATAAACGAAATGAAGTGAATTATTGAAAATGGTTTGCATGGGAAAAAAAAAAGCTATTTAATGTTATGATACAGTACATATACTAAAAGTCCTTCCGGCCAGTGCCGGGAGGAAGAGGTAGCTTTCATATTACTTATTTTTAAAAAGCCAGCTTACATTATTCAAACACACGAAGCTCAATTTAGTAGAAATCGATTATAGGAGATTCAATACTAATTTTTATCTATACTAAATCATTATGAATGAGAATTTCGTGAAACTAGTCAGCTTTATCTAAGCTGCTTTTACTTAAACTTATATTTGGTTGCCAAATGCGGCGATATCTTGAAATGCCTGCCATTTCAAGACAACATGGTGGATGAAGCTAACCAGTGAACTTGGTCGAGACCTTAGTAATTCCTGTGCACATGCTCAATCACGCCGGAATCGGTTGATATATACAAGTGCTGTCGCAGGCAAAAAATGAGATTTTTAAAAATGTCACCCATATTAGAAATTCAAACTGCTATATCTGAGCCATTTTTACTTTCTTCTATCTTTACAAGAAGAAAGTATTGGATTCGTGAAAAATTTCGACTTCCGGTTTTCGACGGATTTATACGTTTTAGAATGCCCAGAACACGATTTGATGGTTTTTAGAAAATGTCTGTCTGTGAGTCTGTCTGTCACTCTGTCACTCCGTCACTCTGTCACTCTGTCACTCTGTCTGTGAGTCTGTATGTGACAAAAATATTGTGGCCGCTCTATCTCAAGAAATAATGCACGGAATTTCACAAAATTTCATATTTAGTTAGAACTTGATATAAACTGGACTTGATTAGTTTTGGGTTAAAATCGCCCAACAGGTGGCGCTGCTATGTGGCATTTTTCACGATTTCTGCAATAGCTGTATCTCAAGAACTACTGCACGGATTTTCATAAAACTTCAGATTCTGTTAGTCCAAAATGTAGTTTGGTGCTGATTACTTTTTTGTGAAAATCGCCCAACAGGTGGCGCTGGTATGCTGCATTGTTCATGATTATCGCAATAGCTCTAACTCAAGAAAAAATGCACGAATTTTCATCAAATTTCAGATTCAGTTAGTCCCTGATATAAATTAATGCTGTTTAATTTTTGGTGTAAATCGCCCAACAGGTGGCGCTCCTGTGCTTTACGATTTCCACAAGAGCTGTACCTCAAGAACTATTGTACGGATTTTCATCAAATTTCAGATTTAGTTGGTCCTTGACATGAATTGACGTATAAGTTAGTGCTGTTTAATTTTTGGTATAAATCGCTCAGCAGGTGGCGCTACTATGCTGTATTTTTTGCGATTTCTGCAATAGCTTTATCTCAAGAACTAATGCTTGGATTTTCAACAAACTTCAGATTCAGGTGTACCTTGATATCGTTTAGTGCTGTTTACTTTTGGTGTAAATAGACCAACAGGTGGCGCTGCTATGCTACATTTTTGCAAAATTTCCGCTATAGCTCTATCTCAAAAACTAATGCACGAATTTTCACCCAACTTCAAATTCAGATATACTTTATATGAATTGGTGCTAAATCGTTGTTATTTCTTGTACTATTTAAAGGATTTAATTGGCGTGATTTATATAGAAGAAAGTTTTGTGATGGCCACAACATACTAGTTTAAGATAAAGACAAAACAAAAAATGCTCCAGAATCCTTATATCAAGGTCAAATACTTAAGAAGGAAACATTTTTGAATTTCTAATTTTTTTGCACCTCAGTTTAAATATAATTTTTTTTAATTTAATGACCGCCATTTTGAAACAATATGGCTGATGAAGCTGACCAGCGAACTTGGTCGAGACATTGCTATATACTATCCACATGCCTTCTTACATCGAAATAGGTTAATAAATACGCGTGTTATCGCGTCACAAGTATCAGATCGTTTCAAAATGTCAGCCATGCTAGAAATTCAAAGTGCTATAATTCAACCATTTTTTAGCTCACAGGCTATCAAAGCCTGAGAGCTAATGTGCCCGCCCGTTCTGTATGTATGTATGTATGTATGTATGTATGTAACGCGATAACTCTTGATAGAAACATCCGATTTGCTTCAAAATTTTTTCTAGGTTCATTGTGATAAGGCGCTTCCCTGATTAGTTTTGGGAGTTCATTGGTTAAGGATAAAGGGGGAAAAACGGGGTTAGTCCAACCCCGTAATTCAGATAAATGGGTTTTTCATGCAGAATCATTCGATTTGCTCCGAATTTGGTATACCGGTTTATTATGTTAAGGAACTTCCCTAATTAGTTTTGGGGGTTCATTGGTTAAGGATAAAGGGGGAAAAGGGGGGTTAGTCCACCCCCTTAATTCAGATAAATGGGTTTTTCATGCAGAATGATTCGATTTGCTCCGAATTTGGTATACCGGTTTATTATGTTAAGGAGCTTTCCTGATTAGTTTTGGGGGTTCATTGGTAAAGGATAAAGGGGGGTTAGTCCACCCCCTTAATTCAGATAAATGGGTTTTTCATGCAGAATCATTCGATTTGCTCCGAATTTGGTATACCGGTTTATTATGTTAAGGAACGTCCCTGATTAGTTTTGGGGGTTCATTGGTTAAGGATAAAGGGAGAAAAGGATGGTCAATCCACCCCTTTCAATTCAGATAAATGGGTTTTTCATGCAGAATGATTCGATTTGCTCCGAATTTGTTATTCCGGTTTATTATGTTAAGGAACTTCCCTGATTAGTTTTGGGGGTTCACTGGTTAAGGATAAAGGGGGAAAAGGGAGGTTAGCCCGCCCCTCTCAATTTAGATAAATGCGTTTTTCATGCAGAATGATTCGATTTCCTCCGAAGTTGGTATACCGGTTTATTATGTTAAGGAACTTCCCTGATTAGTTTTGGGTGTTCATTGGTTAAGGATACAGTGGGAAGGGGGGCTAGTCCACCCCCTTAATTTATATAAACGGGTTTTTCATGCAGAATTATTCGCTTTGCTCCAAATTTGGTATACCGGTTTATTATGTTAAGGAGCTTCCCTGATTCGTTTTGGGGATTCATTGGTTAAGGATAAAGGGGGGCTAGTCCACCCCCTTAATTTAGATAAATGGTTTTTTGCAGGATTATTCGATTTGCTCCAAATTTGGTATGCCGGTTTATTATGATAAGGAGCTTCCCTGATTAGCTTTTTAGGTTCACTGGTTAAGTGTAAAGGGGGAAACGGGGGTTAATTCCCCTTCGCTTGTTTTTTGGAGGGGCATTATTCTTTAAAATAAGAGTATAACATACAATTAGTGTGAATAGCCTGTGAGCTCAATGCCATCAGTTTAGCTGGGCACTTTTCTTTTTTATTTATATATAGACGAAACAAAAACTGCTCCGGAATCTTTGTATCAAGGTCAAACACATAGAAAAAAATCTTTTTCATTTTCCAATTTTTGTAAACTCATTTTAAATTTTAAATTATTTTTTTAATGGCAGTCCTTTTGAAACAAGTTGGCGAATGAAGCTGGCCAACGAACTCGGTGGAGACATTGGTATGTATTATGTACACACCAAGTTACATCCAAATCATTAACATATATAAGATACACAAAATGTAAATATATTGCTTACAGGTGTCAAGTATGATAAAATCCTTTAAAAACATTAAAGTCATTTAAAATTCATAACGTTTTCGACCGACACTTACTCGGTCATCCTCAGTGAAAAACTAGCAATTGTTCTGTCTCCGCGTCTCCAGCCTTGTCCGGAACAGACCATTTCACTTCAAGGGTGGATTGGAAAATAAGGGGGGGGGGGGCATAAATGCTATTCTTTTATCGAAAAGTACAGATTTATTAACTATTTATTAATTCTTTCCAGACTGCGTGGATATCATATGATAATATATCGTTACAAACTATTTCTTTATTTGATATTATTTCCAGAGATTCTCTTATGATAGCTTCTTGGTGGTTACTTGTATGGAAAATAATTTTGGCTCTATTGAAATCTAGTTTTATAGGTTGAATTTGTGCTAATCTTGATAATGCAGTGTGGGGTCTATTCAATCTCAGATCTGCTTCATGTTCCCTAATTCTGTCACGAAATTTCCGCAGTGTCATACCTATGTACATAAAATCTCTATTATCTTTCTTGAAGGGTATAATATATACTCCCGATCTATTGATGGCTTGGATAGGGTCAATTTTCGTATTTAACAAATCCTTTAATTTCGGGGGAGGGACTGCGATTAATATAATACCAAACTTGAGGAGGGAATGTCTCATACTCTCGAAAAACCTTGGGATGTAATTAACTTTACAGAATTTTAAACTTTTAATCGGAACTGTATTTTGCCTTTCTTCATTTTTCCTTTTAAGTCTGTTTATGATTTTTTCAATGAAATGAGATGGAACAGAATTTTTGGCTGCTATTTTTCTAATTATATCTATTTCTTCATTAAGGAATTGGCTCGAACAAACTTCAAAAGCTCTTTTTATATAAAAATTGAAAGGTGCTAACTTGTAATTTATAGGTGAGCTGCAGTTAAACGGTATAGTGGAATTAGATCTGTTAACTTTTCTAAAAACTGTACGATCGATACTCTGTTTATCCATATCTCTGATTAGTTGTACATCCAAAAAAGCCAGTTTTTGATCTTGTTCTATTTCTAATGTAAATTGAATTTTGTTATCAAGGTTATTGATTTTATCTAGAAATGAGTATAATGCATCTCTTCCGTGATTCCATATTATGTAGACATCATCTACATATCTGAACCAGCAATCTGGACCTGGTTTTATGGTTTCCATGATTATATTTTCAAGAGGACGTAGTTTAAATTCAGCAAGTAAACCTGAAATGGGGGAACCCATTGGGGCCCCATTGACTTGTTAGTAAACTTGGTTATTGAAAACGAAAATGTTGTTGTTGATGATTAAATTTAAACCTGATTTAACTGTATTTTTAATATTTTCTGTAAAGGAAGGATCAGAATCGATCAAAGTCTCTATGATGTTAGTAACTTCTTTTATATCGATGGATGGGTATAAAGATACCACGTCTAAACTAGCCATAATACTGGAATTTTCAAGCTTAATATTTTTAATTTTCTCAATAAAATTCGAAGTTGAATCAATAACGAAATCAGATGGCGGTAAATATCGCTTCAAAAGGTGAGTGTAGGTTTTTTCCATAAAATATGTAGGAGAGGAACATTTTGTAACGATTGGATGGATTGGTAAGTCTATTTTATGATCTTTTAGTCTACCTATTAGGGGGGGGGGGGGAGTTGTTGCAGTCTTGTTAAGTTTTAGCTTATTTTTCATAAATGTTGGCCAAGTTCCTTTTCCGATTAGTTCTTTAACTTTGTTTTCTATTTTCAAATTGGGGTCTTTATTTAACGGCACACACTCCATGTCATCAATGCAAACCTTCATTTTCATGAGATAATCTTGTCTGTTTAAAATAGCAATGCGGTTAGTTTTGTCGGTCTGGATAACAACAATGTTCTTATCATTTCTCAGTTTTCCTGATATTTTCTTAAAGACTTCATGTTGAGGGTTCGGTCTGTAATCAAATGATCTCAATTTATTATGCAAAATACTTCTAACTACCTCCCTCTGCATTGGATCAGCAGCTTGCACAGCTTTTTCACAGTCAGTAATAATCATTTTGTTATTCCTTTGAGAGTCAAAAATAAATTTCGGACCCAGATTGAGGACTGATTTCTCTTTTTTTGATAACTGCTTGTTTGATATATTAATAAATGCATCAGGTTCCGGTCCTTTGTGGTTAACTTTAGTAGGTTTCAAACTGGCAATTTTCTTTTTAACGGTTGCTAATTTAATCCGATGTTGAAATGCTCTGTAATGTTCAATAACCATTAATTTACGATCAAAATCAGAATCAGATGAAGTCTTTGCTAGTAAATTGTATAAACGATAAACCTTTACAGAAATTGCATCAACAAGTTTATATTTATCTCTAATACAAAGTTTTAAGCATTCCATTTCAAACTTATAATTAAGAGCAGGAAAGTGTCTATTAGCAAAACTATTCTTACATGCAATGAATCTTGGAATAACCTTTAATTGTTTACATTTCTTTAAGAAAAACAAATTACATAATTCCCGGTCAAGCCTTAAACGCTCATGTTTATATAGTTTTTCCGCGGTTTGGCACTTCATGCTATCCAGCATCGACATCGAATTCAATAGAAAGTTAAAATTTTAGTGCACAATTCACCTTGATTTATAATTAACATATATAAGATACACAAAATGTAAATATATTGCTTATGCAATATATTTACGCAATATGCAATATATTTACATTTTGTGTATCTTATATATGTTAATTATAAATCAAGGTGAATTGTGCACTAAAATTTTAACTTTCTATTACATCCAAATCGGTTCATATATACGCCTGTTATCGCATGACATAAATCTGGTCATTTCAAAATGTCAGCCACAATAGAAATTCAAAATGCTATAACACAGCCATTTGTTTAGATATAGACGAAACAAAAACTGTTCCGAAATCTTTGTATTAAGGTCAATCACATATGAAAAAATCTTTTCCATTTTCTAATTTTTTGGTACTTCATTTTAAATTTAAAATTTTTAAATTTTTTTTAAATGGTCGCCATTTTGAAACAAGATGGCGGATGAAGCTGGTGAACGAACTCGGTCGAGACATTGGTATGTACTATGTACATGCCTAGATACGTCCAAATCGTTTCATATATACGCCTGTTATTGCGTGACAAATATCGGGTCATTTCAAAATGTCAGCGACGCTATAAATTCAAAGTGCTATAACTCAGCCATTTTTTAAGATATAGACGAAACAAAAACTGCTCCGGAATCTTTGTATCAAGGTGAAACACATAAGAAAAAAATATTTTTCAATTTTAAATTTTTTGGTACCACATTTCCAATTTTAATTTTTTTAAATTAAATTGCCACCATTTTGAAACAAGATGGCGGATGAAGCTGGCCAACGAACTGGGTCGAGACATTGGTATGTACTACTATGTATACACGAAGTTACATCCAAATCGGTTCATAAATACGAGAGTTACAGTGTGACAAAAATCAGATATATATATATATATATATATATTTATATATATGTATGGATATATATATATATATATATATATATATATATATATATCAACATTAGAACGGAGGGTGGTTTCGGGGTCTCGGGGTCATGATCTATGAAAATATAGCAAAATTTTTTGAAATCGCTTTTTTTAGAACGGCTGCAATAGGTAATGATGAGGCTTGTAATGAAAGCCACCTAAAAATAAATCAGAGAACAGTGAATTACGTTTAACACGAAACTGAAGGAACTGAGAAAATTTTTCGTATTAAAAGGATTTCGCTTTAAATGATTCTTAAAAAGGAACAAAACACACAAATACTTTTGACGTCGTCAAATTTTATGTCGATTCCCTGTTAAACTAATAGTAAGTTGCATCCATTAGGATAAAAACAAGTATTTTTTTTTTTTTTTTGTGGTGTGTGTGTGTGGGGGGGGATCAGATATCTTTTTTTTAAGTGTATTTTTCAGCATTCTGATATCTAGCTTGTTTGAACCATTTAAGCAAAGCTGCCTCTAAATTTTCCTGCTTAGCAGTTCTCATGCGTTTCATGCTGCGTTCAAACACTTACGTAATGGGATACCTGTTTTTTATTATTGTTGATAAAGTAGAATTGGCAATGCTAAACTCTTTGTAGATTTCTGTTTTCGTCCTTCTTTTTCATCAACTGCATTAAGCAGCTTCATCTTCATTTGAAGCGAAATAGCAGTTTGTTTTCATACCGATTCTCAGCCATTGTGCTCATAAAACATAAGCTAATTTACAAAAAACACGAAATTCATTGATTTTCACCCGAAATTTAGTATTTTGAACACAAAATTCAACAATTTCAACCTAACTAACTAGATCGAAAGCGATTTTTTTTTCGTGCTAAACGATTTTTGTTTCGTATTAAAAGAAAAAATGTGTTAAATTGCACAGTATACTGTCCGGACCGCTATTTCATTTCGTGGTAACCGATTTTTTATGTTAAGCGTTTTCGTGTTAAACATATTTTACTGTATTTATAAAACGTAGCGAGATATATATAGAAGTAATGTCTATAGCAACAATTTTACCGCTGTTCTTTGGAAAAACTGTTACCAACTAGGTATTACACATAAAAAAATGCATGATTCTTGATATAAAAGAAAAATTTACGAAAAATTAGGGAAATCTGGAAGTTACCCACGATTTTAGAAACATTTACCTCGTGTTGAGAAATCTTTTGAAAGACTAATCAGAAACTTCAAACTAAAACGATTCCAACATTAACAAAACATCTTTTCTGAAAGGGAAGCAAATGCAGCAAAAAGTTTTGTTTTTGAAAGGTTTCCGTAAACCTAGTAAACATATTGTTTTATTAGATTTCTTATTGTTCATTTACCAAAAGGTTTCTGAAGATAAAAGAAAGGCTTCTAGAAATGTGGTATAACAACGCCACTACATTCAATTTCGTAAACCTCTCCCCTAAATGAGGAATTCTTTTTCAAACTTTACAGTAAAATAGTTATTAGATTTCTAATTTAGGATTGATCTTATATATTCCTCTCCTAACAAAAGAATTAATAAAACCATTCTTTTATTCTCTGCATATACTCCACTTTCATTTCACCAGTTTAGTGACTCTATAGTTGTACTTACTGATGAATTATTAATGGTTAAAGATTGATTTTTATTTTAATTTACTTGCTCTTTAAAAAAAAAAAATAAATAAGTGTAAACATTTACATGTAACCATTTATACGAGTTAAGTTCTGACTTTAATTTTTATCATATTTTTTTGTTATTTTATCTTGAAATTTTTACATATACTCGAATGTATGTTTTTACCGTTTAATTAAAAAATAAATAAAAATAAATAAATAAATAAATAAATAAAAACGGACTCGAGACAGAACTCTTTAAGAATTAAATAATTAATCCGGTAATTTCTAGTTTTCTATGGCGATTTTCCAAACGAAAAGAAATTCCACCCATGCAAAACTCTGTCTGTATGATATGTAAAAAGCCGCCCGATATATTTGAAATAAAATTTCTGAGGAAAAATACTTATTTCTGGATAATTTTATGTGCTTATCTAACAGGGCCAACGTTAACTTCGATCTCTAATGAGGAAGTGAAATTTCAGACTGTTTTATTGTAGTGATCGTTTCATAACCTCGTTCTAGCTCGCAGTTTAGTTTATGCTAACGTACGCGTTAAGTAGAGGTAGAAAATAGAGCACTTTAGTCTAACGAAGATAATTTCGTTTCATAACTTCGTTCTTGCTCGCAGTTTAGCTTATGTTAACGTGCGCGTAAGTAGAGGTAGAAAATAGAGCACTTTAGAATAACGAAGATATTTTCAAGAGTGTTAATCACTTGATAGTTGAAAACAGTTTATTATTCGGACATAATACATGTTTACTGCGTGCTATTTGTAGTCGGTGTGGTTGACTATTAAAAATATTTTAAGGATTTATGTGCTATTCTTGGATCAATTTTAAGGATTTATGTGCTATTCTTGTATCAATATCGTGATAAGTACGTAAAGTATAAATATAGATTTTATGTATTTCTTCTTAGATATACCGTAGCTCTTTAACCCTTTATGTACTGACGGTACTTTTAAGTACCATTGAAGAAAATTTAATCTAACATTTATTTACTCTGTCTATTAATAAAAGTTTCCACATAAAATACTCTGCGTATCAAATTTAGAAAGCTTAGAGAAGTAGTGTAAGTTAAATATTTTCAAAAAGTGGTAATTGCCTTAATCATTTACATAGGTATAGCTTTTTAAACCGCAAAAGCCTTTCCATTCAGAGAGAGGATCATAATACATTTAAATATATGCAGAAATAAAAACGTGCAGGCAGACGAAAATAAGAAGCTGTCACCGTTCAAACTCGTAAATATTTAATTATAAATTTCTGGATTATCATTAAAAATACAGACACTTAAATATTCTGGGCTATAGGAATTATAATATATATAGGGGTGCAATATTTAGACATTAATGAAAGGTTTAAACTTGGATCTACTCAGATCCCTTCGTAAAATAAAATAAAAGGGCAATATTAATAAATTGACTTAATAAAATAGTCCAATCTTGAACGCCAGATTCACCTTTATTATATAAAAACATGGAAACATTTAAAATGCTTCATTTAAAACACATTACTACATAGGTGTGATAAAAAAATGTACAAAGGTTTTTTAGAATTAAAAACACTAGATGTTAAAATGATAAAAAGCTACTCCGAGCGCTTTCGCCTAACCTTAAGCCTTTGTCAAGGAGAAGAGAATTGACTGATAAAAACACTCGACGCTCGATGTTCACTGCTACAGATTGACCGGAAACTCACTTTAGGAAGCCCCCAGGTGGTCGTATCCATTAAACTGAAGGAGGGGGAAGGTAGAGTAAGCTCAATCCTCCGAGAGACCAAACTCTCCAGTAATATTAAGTAAATTATAGTTGTGCTATTTTAGACTCTTTGGAAATTTTAACGCAAGCAGAAAATTGTTGTAATGACGTATTATCATACCAAATTCCTCGTATCTGGTTTAATTTACTTAATATTACTGGAGAGTTCGGTCTCTCGGAGGATTGAGCTTTCTCTACCTCCCCCCTCCTTCAGTTTAATGGATACGACCACCTGCGGGCTTCCTGAAGTGAGTTTCCGGTCAATCTGTTGCAGTGAACATCGAGCGTCGAGTGTTTTTATCAGTCAATTCTCTTCTCCTTGACAAACGCTTAAGGTTAGGCGAAAGCGCTCGGAGTAGCTTTTTATCATTTTAACATCTAGTGTTTTTAATTCTAAAAAACCTTTGTACATTTTTTTATCACACCTATGTAGTAATGTGTTTTAAATGAAGCATTTTAAATGTTTCCATGTGTTTATATAAAAGGGCAACGCCCTAAAAGAGTGATCGGCTGAAAACGTCTTTCTCAAGCCAACGCAGACAAGCATCTTCCGTTCTCTGTCCTGGATATCTGGGTTCATCCTTGGCTTTTTGCTGGGTTAACAATCTTTCATGAGAACTGAACTTCGAGCTCTCAATGCATCTGGTCTGCGGTATTGTTTCGCCACAACACTTCGGCCGTCTTGACCCTTCTGTGTCCGCACAGAGATTACCCACCATATAGGCTGGACTGGTACAGTCCGACTTTCGTGGAACCTGAAAATAATAGAAAAACACGCACAAAAACAAACAACATGACAAATAATTGCAATATCAAATCACTAAATACAGACGAACACAGTCTTTCCATATAAAAATAAAACATTGAACACCGTTCCAGTTCTAGGTGTTTAATATAGTATAAAAAAAGTAATGTGCAGATAAGTCTGTCACTTGGATGCAGTTATGTGAACAGTTTCTAAACAGTTTTTTTTTTTTTTGTATAAAATAGTCATAAAAAATGTTTGAATGGATAGAAAGTACACGCACAGTTGCACTTGTAAAACACAGTAAAAAAAAGATAACACGACGCAAAAAAAACACAGAAAAACATCAACTTGAACTAGCACTATTTTTTGTTCTTTAGGTTGAAGAAGCTCATGGCTTCCTGTGATCAGCTGCAGTAGAGGTCACTCTTGGACCCTCTTGAAAGCCCACCTTCCCGACATCGTATCGATCATTGTTCTTCACTTTAATCACTTTATACGGACCAAGGAATTTTGGTCGTAGCTTCATACCGACCCCAAATTGGGTCCTTTGAATCACAACTAAATCACCAATTCTATGACATTTCGCTTTTTTGCGTTTACGGTTGAAAGTTTTGCAATTTTCCTCTTGAATTTTCAATACATGTTGTTTCGCGATATTTCTGCTGTTCTGTCTTTCCTCGACAAATGTGTTTTCATGTTCCTCATCAAGAATTTGTTTTACTCTTAAATCCTCTTTATTTCTAATTTTTACTCCCGTTAAAAGCTCAAAGGGTGTGTATTGAGTGCTTCGGGAAATCGTACTATTCATTATTCGCTGAACAGTCGGTACATATTTATACCACTTCGCCCGATCATCGATACTTAATTTAGCAAGGATTGATATGAGAGTCTCCGGTTGTCGTTCTACCTGTCCGTTTCCTCTGGGTATTCCCGTTGTAATTAGAACATGCTCAATATCTTCATCTTCGAGATACTTTTTAAACTCACTACAGGTGAAAGCGGCACCTCGATAGCCAACTTTTAGCTCTGGATTTCCGAATGTAGCTTGTTGAATTTTTAATTTAGAAATTGCTTCCTTTGCAGATGTCGTCTTAACTGGAGAAAACCATACAAATTTTGTAAAAGCTTCCACTACAGAGAATATAAAATTATAGTTCTTGTTGGTCGAAGGCATTGGGCCTAAGTGGTCGACGTGATATGTTTGGAGGGGGGAATCCTGTTTAGGAAAGGGATTTAGCAATCCTTCACCTTTCCCTCGCTTTCTGTTGTATAGGATGCATTCTACACCATTTCCTATAACACTTTCAATTTGTTTTCGAAGATTATGGATATAATAATCCTGCTTTATTATGGCTTCGGTATTGGCTACAGCGTAATGTTCTTTATTATGAATTTCGCGAATAATTTCTTTTTGCATGATTTCCGGTACTATAATTCTCTACCGTCTTCATATTTATACACAATACTTTTCCTAACAAAATAATCTTTGCTTTCATTCTTCTCAACTAGTGTTTTGATAGTTTTAATGTAATCGTTTTCGTTTCGTGCTTTAAATAATTTTGTTGTAATTTCATCATGCGAACGTGTTGTGACTAATACGGTGTTACGACTCAACGCATCAATGTATTTCATTTGATTTCCGGGCCTGTGGACAATTTGATAATCGGATTCTTCTAGAAATAAGGCCCACCTTGTTACTTTTGGGGTAAGATCTTTCTCCTCTAATGTTTTTTGAAAGGCGGAACAGTCAGTTACTATTTTAAATTTATTCCCTAACAGGTACGTCCGAAATTTCTTTAATGCTTCAATAACAGCAAGCGCTTCGAGCGCGTAACTACTATATTTGGCTTGGGCGGGTGTTGTTTCCTTACTCATGAAATAAACGGGGTGTAAGTTTCCATAATCGTCTTTTTCTAACAAGACTGCCCCAAAATCTAAGATGCTAGCATCAGTGTGTAATTCTGTCTCTGCCCCTTGTCTAAATATGTGCAACACCTGTTTATCAGACAATTTATTTTCAATGTTTGGAAAGATTCTTTTTGACTTGCTCCAAAATTAAATTCGTTCTCCGTTTTCAGGAGATCACGAAAGGGTTTAGCGATTCTAGCATAATTCACTATATATTTTCTAAAATACCCAGTTAACACTAGGAAACTCTGGAGTTGTTTCTTATTTTGTGGCTCAGGAAATTTCTCGACGGCCAATGTTTGTGTTTCTGAAGGGCGAATTGTTCCGTTTTCCACTATGTATCCTAAAAATTCGATCCTTCTTTTCGAAAACTGGCATTTAGAAAAATTAAATGCGAGACCATATTCTGATGCTACATGAAACACACGTTTTACTTTAGAAAGCGCCTCTTCTTCAGTTTGTGCGGGGACGATTTTATCGTCTAAGTTTACGGAGATCGTTTTATCTCTTATTAGCTCTTTGAGACATGCATATATGCAGCGTTGAAAGAGCTGAGGAGCTGAGCTTAAGCCGAAAGGCATGCAATTATACTCGAACTGGGAATTACTTGTGACAAACGAAGTAAATTGTTTACTGATTTAATATAATTGACGTTACTTTGGGCAGCCCTATGTTCGGTTTCTTTGCCTCTAAAATAAGTTGGCCCTTCTTTTCTGCGGGGACACTGATTTGATTTATGGGAGGCGTATTCATTACAATAAAAGCATTTAATTTTGAAAGGGTTAGCATTATTTCTTTTGTTAAGATAATTTTTTTTTAAATTTGCTACTTTGCGGAATGTTATTTCTGTTAAAACCTTAGTTTTCAACATTTTGAGTAAAACGCTTTTTAACGTCGTTATTCGGATTTCTCGGTTCGGAAGTCTTCCTGATAATATTGCGAGCTGCCTCGTAATCATGAAGTTTACTTACAAAATCAGAGACCTTAGTGAACTTAGGCAAGTCATCAATAAAATGCTCCCTTATCTCAAATGGTAATTTTTTCCTTATTTGGTCAATAACCAAAATGTTTTTTTAAATCATCATAGGACGAAATGTTAAGACCTGTCAACCATTGTTCCAAAAAATTAGAGAGCTCAAATGAAAAATCTCGCCACGAGGCCGAATTTTCCTTTCTATGGGAAAAGAATTTTTGCCGAAATTGTTCCGCAGTAAGCTTGAATCTTTTCAGTAATAACTGTTTAACGTAATCATAATCATTACAGAGTTCCTCCTTTTCACGACCTATTATATTAACTATTTCCAACGGTAAAAGACCTAGCAAATAAGTTACCCAATTTTCTTTTTCTACACGCAGACGCTTGATTTGCCGTTCAATTATCAGATTCCTCTCTTTCAGTAACAATAACAGCTAAAAGATTTTTTACAAAATCTTCATTATAATCGTGCGATTTCGTAATACGTTCGGAAAGTTGGGGCTTAGTAGAGCTTTCATGTGCTTCTAAACCTAATTCCCGTACTACTGCTAGTAAATCTATCTTTTTGGCACGTACTAAATGCGCCATTATCTTTATTTTCAATCTAATATCAATTATTTATTCAAAACGAAACATATAAAAAACTTCACTTACTTTTATGGGAAAAATCCTTTCTTCAAAATATGAAATCACGATCACTACAAATAAAAATAAATAATGTGGAATTGTACCACCACCGGTACAATTGATGCACTCTGTAAAAATGATATATTTTTTCCCCAATCGAAGCACACGCGTAAGGAAAAAATAACAAAACACCCCAAAAAAAATTACTGAGCTGGAGCAAATAACACAATCACTCGCGAGAAAATCAAGACTCACAACAAGAAAAAACACAGTTAGCCTTTATCAACACACGCGATCTTTCGACCCGTGAAATAAAAAAAAAACACTACGGGCATACTTTACACACAAGATTTTTCATCTTAGTCCAACGGCGAACTTTTAATCCAGCGGCGAGCTTTTTTTTTCTCTACAGAAGAACAATGAAGAAGTTCTTTTCCATGTTTCTCCTTATCTTTCGAAGCAACACAGCAGTAGGTTCCATCAGAGCAACTTAAGATCCTTCGGATGTCCAGGCGGTAGATTCCGTCCCGTCAATACGTAAAGCAGAATTGTTCGTGAAACTCCAATGAGTGCTTATTTCAAATCGTAAAAAAAAAATTGAGTCCTGTCGGTTCAGATCCCGGCCGAGCCCCCAAAATTTGTAGGAATAAAAACGTGCAGGCAGACGAAAATAAGAAGCTGTCACTGTTCAAACTCGTAAATATATAATTATAAATTTCTGGATTATCATTAAAAATACAGACACTTAAATATTCTGGGCTATAGGAATTATAATATGTATAGCAGTACAATATTTAGACATTACTGAAAGGTTTAAACTCGGATCTATTCAGATCCTTTCGTAAAATAAAATAAAAGGGAAACGTCCTAAATGTGCGATCGGCTGAGAACGTCTTTCTCAAGCCAACGCAGGCAAGCATCTCCCGTCCTCTGTCCTGGATATCTGGGTTCATCCTTTACTTTTTGCTGGGCTAACAATCTTTCATGAGAACTGGACTTCGAGCTCTCAGAGCATCTGGTCTGCTGTATTGTTTCGCCACCACATATATTTAAATATAGTTTTTGATTTCCCCCCTCCCTAATAAATGGAATCATAAAAAATAAACTTATATAGGTAAAACCCAACGAAAATCCAATATCAGATGTAAAGAACATATAGCGGACATAAAATATAATAGAAGTAATTCTGCTTTATCCCTGCTGAATCAAATAGAGAACATTAACATACATTTTAACGAGAGTAGAATAATCTAAAGGTCTAATTTTTATTTACAATTATTTATAAGAGAATCCACTGAAATTTATTTAAGAGTTTCAGGAGTTTGTAATGATACATTATCTTTTCGCGGCCCGAATTTATGGGTTGAATGGTTGGACAACTTACGGAGTCGCGACATAGAGAGAACACGTGCGATCGCGACAATTTAGGGCGCGTTTTATGATTACTTCTATATATTCGATTATTTTTTCAATTTTTCATATGCATTGTACTTGTAATTTTCAGTTATACATTCTGATGACGACTCAGTGAAAGAGTTGAAACATGTCAATATAGATTTTTAATTTCTTTTTAATGTGTTTTATAACGTCTTGTAAGCAAATAAATATTTTAACATTGTGATATGGCTATTAGTGGACGTAATTTTGGCTTATTACTCGTACTTATTTACATTTGGAACTTTTGCACTTTAAGATTTGTGATAAAAATTGTTGCGATGTTATAATTACTAAGAGGCATTCGGAATCAAAGTGAATAAAGCCCATTTTTACGTTCAAATGAGTTTGATATGAATTCTTGTTCTATAGACACTATTTTTTTCAGTGCCGTAACAAACCAAAGTTGAAAACGTGAGCAGCAAATTGCGCTAGTCTCTAATAATTCCGAATGATATGCACGGTATCCAATTAACTTTAACCCCAAATACCTCTAGTTGAGGATTTTTGTTATTCTGGAAAAGTGTGCGGGAAATTCAAAATTATAGTTATAAAAAACTTAGCAGGGCCTTAAAATATTGTTGTTATAATATATTCGTTTCCAGTTTGTTTTCTGACTGCAAGTTAAAACTGCCTGTAATGCGCTCCGTATAATCTAATGGGTATTTCATTAACTCTGTACACTGTAAAAAAAATTATGTGACTCCATAAAGTTAGTGGCAGCATGCTGACTCTAATTTAATGGAGTAATTTAACTTATATAATGGTGTAATTTAAACTCATCTAACTGGTGTAATATTTACACATTGGTATAATGTAACACCAGTTACATCAGTTAAATCACTCCCATTTTATGGAGGCACCAAAGCTGCCACCAATTTTATGGAATAAAGTGACGTACATTTTTTGCAGTGTATAAAAATATTACATAGATTTTAAAACTACAGTCTTACTAATAATTCACCATTTTTATTTTTTATAAGTAATTTTCCCCTGAACAATTGCTAGCGTAATTTCATGAAACTTCAATGTTTATCATTAACACGTTCACGCCGGCGCTGTGGGTCATATTCGACTGTCTCAGAGTTGCCAAGTCTCCGGCATTTTGCACACCACTGTTATTTTAGAGAAAATGTTGTTCCTTTAAATCGCCCAATTGTTCGAATTAAATAAAACAACTTTGTCTGTATTAAAATACTGGTATCCAAAAAAAGCCGGAGACTTGGCAGCTTTGAGACAGTCGAGTGTGACCCACCGCGCCGGCGAGAACGTGTTAAAGTAACTTAAAAAATCAGGTATTTACATAAAACCCATGCCAGATTGCTACATTGCTTTATTGTACGTTAAATTTATCAAATATCTTTCATAATTAAAAATTTTTAAATGGCCGGAAAAGGACGTTTTGTAGTTTGAAACACAGTATGCTGTTCCGTTGTTGTTTGATCGTGTTTAATAGATATTTTTCCAGTTCTACTCAGTATGTATTATCGCTCATTAAAAATTTAACTTTAAATACCGGTTATTAATTTTGAAATAATCACTGATATTAGTTTGATTTATTCAAATAATATTTCTATAATTAACTTATTGAGAATTTCTATTTAGTCCAATAAAGTGTTCTGTTTGAAATGTGGGTTAATATATAACAACCCTCTAACTATAAATTTAAAGTATCAGCTGATAGCAGACGTTATTTCCCGTCCATTGATATTGTATATTTTTAACTTTTTGAAAGATCATTGAAAATACTTGATTTTTGTCTCTACTGTGGTGCATAACTACCGTACATAGACCAAGACCAATAAAATTTAAATGCATTATTGAGGCGAATTCTAGCATTTTATTGTTTTAACTGAAGCAGTCTGATACAGAAACCATGCGATTGGAGATGTTTACAATTTAATGGAAAAAGTGTCCGATCCATGCATTGAACTCGCGACTTCTGGCTTATGTTGCCAAAACTCTATTACTTGAATTACCTGGGTGACTCTGGCCGACACTATTCACTCAGACATCATTTTGGCATCCACATATGCTTTGTCGGCAACTCAGCGGAATAAAATGCAGGTTAAAGGATCCAATAAACGATTCATACATAATTAAACTTTATTATTTTAACTCGATCATACTAATGATTAAAGAAATCATTAGCAATTTAACTCAGAAGCCCTGGATTCGACGTCTGAGCTGGGCGATTTTCAACTCGTAAAATTATAGTATATTCCCAGTAATACTATAAAGGGCACTGTTATATCTAAAAGTAAGAACCAAAGAAAGAATCTAGAAAATATGGATTTGATTGTAGTATATGAAAATTCTGGTATGAGTCTCAGATTTTATTTAAAAAATTAAATTCTCTTTGTATGAACGTCTAAGAACAATTAATACCTTCATTTAAGAAAAGTATCTTTCTGTTATTTATTACTTCTTTCACAATGGTCCATTTATGTGAAATGGCTTATTTTTTCTAGATGAGTTGAACAATGGAGATGATTTTGACAACATTGCTTCTAAGTCAGCAGTAAATAACAAAAGGAAGAGAAAAGCTGTTACTGAAAACATGTCTGGTATGATCCTATATTTAATTTTTGAAATTATGAAGCATTTTCTGTTACACTAGGTGCAACATCGTATTCACTTAAGAAAATTACCTTGTATTTATTTTTTCCTTTTCAACCCCCATCATATACTTAATGCGACCAAACGTCCTCAAATTTTCAAAAATTTAAGAATAGAAATTACGTACTGCATAGCAGATTTTTTTTTTTTTAACATATTGAAATTTAAAATGTTGATAAATTCATTCCATTTTCAAAACGATAAAGCTTAAAAAGTTATTAATTTTAAGGTATCCGCACACCTTTGTAACGTCATTTTCGATGAAAATATCGATTGTTCAGTTTTGCAATAATATTAAAATGGAATCTTTTAACTGTCGAATTTTGCATAAATTGTGTCTGCATCTTAATAAGAACCAGAGTTACCGTCGTTTAAATTTACAGCTGTTACAGCTTTTGAATTGCGTTTAAAAGTTATTTTTAACTTTTTCTCAAAATGAAGTTTTTCAAACTTTTACTATAAGCAAAACATCCTATAGCAAACAATTATGCATGAAATGGCTTGAAATTTTGTGTACATCTTTTATAAATGTTTATTGAGGGAATAGACACTACACGCATGATAATATATTAATTAATTTAATGTTTACAGTAGGGTAAGTGGCAAAGTTGCAATGAATTTTTCAAATTTTTCATCAGTACTTCAACTTACACAGCATCTGAGATATAGATGCTATTGTAATGCTAGTAATAAATATATGTCCTAGAGAAAGTTATTCTCTTTATTATACAGTTTAGAAAATGCAAATACAGAGGTTTGTTTATGAGTTAACATGTTTTGCGGAAATGTCAATTTTTCATATAATTTTGACGATTTTCCACTTAAAAAAAATTATTTCTGTGTAATTGCTAAAATCTTTATATATTTTTTTATGTTTTAACTTAAATGTTTTCATAAAAAATGGTAAAAAAAGAAATTTTCAAACATTTCACAAAATCACCTCCGAAGATGTGTGGATATCTTAAAATTGAGAAAGCTTTGAGTCCATTATAAAATTTTGTGCCCTTACCAATGCTGAAAACTTTAGTACATTAAAACTAAATTTATGCTTATTTTCAAACTATAAAGGACGAGAGGGAATAGTCCAGGGGAAATGTACATTTTACCTTGCAAAAGATCTGGTAAAAGATTTTTTTTCTGAATTGTTTATAATGATGCCAGCATGGAAAAACCACTTTTTCTAAAAAAAATTTCTTAAGGCTAAATTCTCTGTGGCCAAAAAACAACAAAATTTTGAGACCTTTTTTTTATTTTTTTGAAATATCTCGAGACTCGTTGCCATAGCATATTATTTGTCAGTTACAATATTAAAGAAGACAAAATTCTCTACAACTTTCGTATTTACAACTTTTTATACACTCAATAGCAAAGCGAAATCCGCTATTTAAAAAATAGGACAATTTTTTCAATTTTCTAAAAAACCCTGAAAAACCTAGTTTTGTCCCTATTATTCAAGTGTTCCCCGCGGATTAAATCGTGTATGTCGACTTCTAAAAATTGGTAGCAGTAAATAATCTATTATTTGCACACTCACTTCTTTATTTTCATCTCATCATAAAGACATTTTATGTTAAATAAATTTATATAATTTTAAAAGTAGGCCAAAGTATAGATGAATGAGACAATTTTCATATTTAGACATTAACTTTAAGTGTATTCAATGTTAACTTCAAAACATTGTTTAAAAGAATACTTCAATATTTAGTAACTTATTGGCACGATACTTTCAATTAAAAAATAATTCTTGCTTAATTTTAATAATTTTAATAATTAAATAATTTTTATAATGCATACATAATTTTCCATGTGTCAATGGGATAGGTAGGAAAATTTGCGAAAAACATATTCCACACTACAATAGTATATTTTATTTACCAATTATTGATAACGTATGTTTTAATGTTTTACTGTTTTAAAGATAGCAAACATTGGATTGTAGTTCAATATAAAAGGGGGATTCATAAAATAAATACTTTTTATGTAAGAAATTTTACCTTATAAAATAGCTATAATAAAAATGACACATTATGATGATCATTAAATGATCATTAAATGACAGATTATTTCACTTACTAATGTTTTGCATTTATCTCTTGTAAAATTTAAAAATTCTGTCAATAAAATATTTGAGATCACGAGTTTCATAAAAATATTTACACGATTAGTTAAAAAAATATTGTCAATTTTTTTCCCCACTTATATCAATAAATATAACAAGAGATCATATTTTAGCATGCGAAAATATATAAAACTTTAAGATTATCTATTAACTGCTTTAAAGCTCAAACAGAATACTTTAAATTTCAGAACGGGTTCCAAACTGTTTTCCAAAATTGAAAGCGTCCCAGTATTTAAAAAAAATGCAACCAAACCCGAAAAAGTACAAAAGCACAACATTAGATGTTTATCTCAGGTATCCCATGAAAAAATATTTATTTAAAAGTAACAAAATGCGAGCGAGATATTTGACAAGAACGCTCCCATAGGTTTAATATTACCTTGCGAATGTCTTCCTGTGACTCATTTAGTCCCATAATTCATATAACTGTTACTTTAAACGCCTCAATACTACAACTACTGTAAAAATCTTTGAAAGTGAAATATGTATATATGGAATCCGATCTTTAAAGAAAAAAATTATATATTTTCAAGAGAAAAAATATGAGCAATTATATCTGCTAGATGGTAACCTGTTTAAAGAGGAATATATTTCGGTCCTTTCGGTTCGGTTTTCAAGGTTTTAATGAATCTATATTTGACAAAGCTGATTAAGTAGTTCAGCATTACGTATTTAATGATTGCACACTTAAAATTTTGAAAATCCGGCTATTAGAGATTATATAAAATTCTCGTAGTATATATTCTTTTTTAAAAGAGGGGGGGGGGCAAAATCCATGTTTTCGACGGGTGCAAAAAAGGCTAGTTTTGGCCCTGAAACACATAATTTACTGCTACCAATATATAGAAGTTGACATACACAATAAAATCCGTGGGAAACTTTTGAATAATCGGGGCAGAACTACGTTTTTCACGGTTTTTAAGAAAATTGAAAAAAAAGTCCCTTTTTTAAATGGCGTACTGCGCTTGCTATTGAGTGTATAAAAAAATTGTAAGTATGAAAGTTGTATAGAATTTTATCTTCTTTAATATTGTAACTGACAAATAATATGCTACGGCAATGGGTCTCGAGATATTTAAAAAAATTCAAAAAATGTCCCAAAATTTTGTTGTTTCTTGGCCACAGAAATTTTAGCCTTAAGAAATTTTGTTAGAAAACTTGATTTTTCCATGTTGGCATCATTATAAACAATTCGGAAAACAAAATCTTGTACCCGACCTTTTGCAAAGTAACCCCCTTTTTTGGTACATTTCCCCTGGACTAGAAGCTTAGAAAATAAATTTTTTTCCGTAAATAAAAAAAAATATATGCAGTAAAGTGCTAATCAATCGTCTGAATTTTACATGTCTGAATTACATAAATTTAGAATGATCCTTTAAAATGTGTGATTTCTAATATACGTGAATATATGCATTTTCAAACAATTATGGAGCTGCTGTGGTCCAGTTGTTCAGCGGGAAATAAAAAGCGTTGTCGAAAAACAAGAACTGCGAAGGAAAAGAAAACAAGTGTTTTATTGACATATAAATCACAGTAATTGCTCAAATGTGCCACCACCAACATCGATAAAAGCCTGGGAGTATCTAGCAAGTGACTGACCTACACTTCGAAGATTCAAGGTGTTTCACGAACTGTTGCAGCAGCGACTGAAAGTCTTGCAATGATGTCCTCATCAGACTCAATCGGTATCTCGCAGATGAAACACATGCAATCGTCGAAAGGATACGCCAATCACTTGCTAGACGCTGCCAGACTTGTAACGATCATGGTGGTGGCACATTTGAACACTTACTGTAATTGCTGTGTGAATAAAACACTTGTTTTAATTTCCTCCCGGTTTCTTGACTTTCTTCAACACTTTTCATTTCCGACTCCGCCTTGCTATACCAAAATTCCTAGGCAACAACTATTCTGGAAAATTAATTATTAAAGCATTTAATTAGCAGTTGTGTACGTTACAAATTTTGGACATTTTTTCGCACGTACGTTACAGATTTTGGACGTTGCGCTTAGTATTTAAAAAATTCTTAAGACTAAGAATGTAGTAAATGTGTCCTATAATTGTATGTGTATACATATATATATGTATAATTAACTTTTGTTATCCAGTAATAATAATAATAAAATCAAATGCTTTGTCGCGTACGTTACTTTCGGACATAACAAAATACAAAAAAATTCTTTATAGAAAAGTCCTTCTATCTTCAAAAACGCAATAAATCAGCCTGCCATCTCTTAACGAAATTATCAAAAAATCATCCGTTTTCTTTATGCATTCGTTGTTTACCATTAGAACCACCTGTAAAAAAGTTAAAACTCTTTTTCTTGGTGGTACATTGGAGCAGTTAACGTTATGAATGTCCGAAATTGGCCTCTTTAGCATAAAATAATGAAATTTTAAGATATTTATACGAAGCTTTTACAATAAATTATGTCATTTCCTGTCTCTGAATAGAATTAAGATCTCAGTGTAAAAAAAAAAAAAAAAAAAAAAAAGTCAATGATAATTTAAGTTATCTTTGAAAGGCTTAAAGTTATGACGTGTGTCCAGTGCCCACCTTTTGAGAATCGCCCACGTCTATTCTGGAAAAGTCGAGACACTTCACCAAAATAACATGCTTGAATTTTATTATATCGCGAAAAAGTCTGATATGAAAGAACTAAAAGCGGAATGCTGGAACTTCTTAAAAAATTCACTGTCACTTACCAACATCTCCAAAGTTATTCAGTTTGCAGTTAATAACAGTGATTCTAGTTTATTAGAACATGCTACTGAATACGTTATTGATAATTCAGTTGATATATTCCGTACAGAGGAATGGCAATCTATTATGAAGGGTAATTTTTCAGTAGCAAATGATGTGATTATTAAATGTTTCGAAAAGAAAAAATAAGAAAAACTCGAATTTTAAAATAAACAACTTTTTACTTAAAAAAAAACTGATATAGCGACTTCAATTTTCATCGAATAATTACTGTTTTAGAAAGTCTCGTAATGTGGTTTTGTGTTCGATTTCAGAATAGTTTTGGAACTGATTTGAACGGTGTTGCAAGAATATAAAACTAAGTTATAGTAAGTGTTAATAAATTTATTTACTCCCATATTATGGTATTTCAAATGTGTTCAAATTATTTTCTTAAACACTCGAGCCTACTCATGGCAGAATCTGTTCCATCCATGCAAAAAGCATTTGTTATGATCATCTTTAATAATGCGTATTTAAAATTCCGCATTCATTAAAATTTTATATTTAGTAATTTATATATACCGTATATATTCGCGTATAGGTCGAGGAATTTCTGATAATTTTCGGCAAAAAAATTTGGGGGGGGCGGGGGGGTTGTTGTCGGCTTATACGCGAATCAATTAAATATTGAGAAAAAATCTTCAAATACTGCAAAATTCTGGCTTTTTATGTGTACAAGTAATAAAATAATATAGAAAATATAGAAATAATAATAGTTTATCATTAAAAAATGTTCAATGATTTGTTTTTGTTTACTTTGTACTTTTTCGCATTGGCAAGAAATGTTTGGGTTTTTTGTGCAAAATTGAAGTAAAAAGTTAGGGGTTCGACTTATACGCGGGTTTTTGATTTTTTTCAGAATTTGCATTTAAAAGTTAGAGGGCCGACATATACGCGAGTATATACGGTATTTATTATATTTCTAGACAACCGTATACTAATTTAATCAACATGCCATTGCCTTATAAAGACAAATGTCTGACTAATTTTTTTTTATTTCGATGACGTCATATAATCAGGGATCTCAGTATTGCCTACAATTTGAGCTAACGTAAATTAGAGTAATAAACTAATATAACACGGGCCATTCGCGGTACTCGGGCTGAGCCTGGTCGCCACTCTTTTCGGGCCGGGCTGGGCCTAACTTATTTTTTTTCTGTACACAGCCGGGACTGGTTTCCTTCCTAGTCTTCACGGCCCAAAATTTTCAGTCCTAGTTTTGACCCAGCCCTTATGAAAAACATTGTCTCAGCGTGGCCTGGTACATTCAAAGGTCAGTAAAATTAGGCCTGGCCAAAGATTTTTGCAAAAAATGCTTGCATTTTTAAATCGCCATTATTCTACACTTAAACATTGAAATTTATTCTTTTTAAAGAACAGTACATTTCTAAGCTTATTGAAATATAGCTAAATTAAAATATAGTAAAACATGTGAAAAAGAACCTCACTATGATGGAACCCTGTTTAAACTGAAAAACGTGTTGATCTATGCAAAATTAGTATATTAATATGTAAAAAAGATTATATAATACATTTACACTTGCTAAGAAGGGAACTTGTCTATAGCGCATTTTTCCCCTTTGCTATACACTTCCGTCTATAGCATTTTTCTGATTTTTACCACTTCAATGCATGGAATATGGATTAACAATATTAATGATAACTGAAACATTTATATACAAGAAATAGAGATTCATTAAAAAAATAAATATCGCAGCCTGCGGCACTTCTATCAAAGTAAAGATTATAAACATGAAAAAAAAAAGTTAAGATAAATATTTTTTGGTCAGAACTCCTCGTACGAGACAAATTTTTAACAAAATCGACGTAAAAATCAATGTTTTGTAGAAATTCACTCGGGCCAAGGTTTTAACTTTTTTCCGGGCCGGGCTCGGGCCGAGCTTTTAATTTTTTTTTTTTATAAGGCCGGGCCAATATTTTTTTTCTACGGGCCTGGCCGTGCTCGGGCCAAACTTTTAATTTTTGTATCGAGCAGGGCCAGGTCAAATTTTTTCCTTATGATTCCGGTCGGCCCCGGGCCTGGAAATTTTGGCCCGTGCAGGCCTCTAACGTATATACAACACATTCTAGGGACTATTTTGATTAATTAATTTCAAAATGCTTTAACTACAGTGCTGTCTACAGAGAAAATTTCATCTGTTTTTGTATAAAAAGAGTGATTGAATAGGTTAGAATCTTGTCATTCCAAGGAAACAATGTGCTTTGTTTGAGCTTAGTTGATGTGTTAATAATTTTAGTTTGTTGTTAGAAGAAAATGGGCTTTAGGCTGGTCTCAAATCCAAACTGCCTACTTTCCGACGCATTCTTGAATTCATTTTTATTCACAAACGCATGAAGTTGGCAGGTGCTCTCATTCAGAAACTAAGTGATCGAACAGTTTTTCCATTTTTCAGTAAAAGCAGAGAATGTTTCAGAAAATACTGTCAAAGTTTGTATTTTGAACCGAATTTTCCGACACGACAGTGTAGAAGAGGAAAAAACTGCTATTCTTGAGACAAAAATCGCTTATAACTCAAGATGTAATCCCTTTAACGAAAAATTTAAAAAAAAACTGTTCTGATGGGCGTCTATTCTCACAACTGTCCCAGAAACGCTCTTACGGGTGACAGTGATTATTACTGACATATCATGGTGGGAAAAAGTGACGAAAATTGATCTGTCCCGGTATAAATGAAAACCGGAAAATGAATGAACGGTAATTTAGATTATTCCCATCAGAGGGCACATATGTCAAAAAAGTAGGAGACTTTAATTTTACTGGTATTTTTGTTATCACTTCAATAAACCTTGTTTAAGAATTCCATGCTTTTATGTATAAAAATGAGTGTAAATGTGCCAGAAATTTTCCCGCTGTTGAGCGGGGAGAAATATTTTTTTTGAGAACCGCCTTAAATCTTAAATATTGGGTGTTGGTTATCCTCGCTCACATTTTCTTAGTATTTAAAGATGCCACCACAAACTGTTAAATTATTAGTAAAATTATGTGCGAATATTAAATATATTATTCGGAAATTAAATTTGTGAAAATCGTTTATCGCGCAAAAGTTCCTTGAGACGACACGGTGTTTATTTTGCGGAAAATCCAGAAGTAACAGGAGTTGACTCTAGAGAAAATCTATGAGAGAGTAACGATACACTGGCAATAAAATTTTATTGGTAGGGATAGGAAATAATATTTAATTGGACGAACTTATTGTGCATAAAACCAGATTTTCAAGTGATAAAAACCTCTCATTCTATTCTGCTGTGGAAAAGTTGTAACTGTAGAAAAAATACTCTTTTGCAGGCGAATTTATCTAAGCAAGTACGGCCAAGTCATATAATCTGTGATAATTTAAAGATAAATTTAGAACCTGAGCATGCGTCTTGTATGTCACTAATCTCTCACACACAGTAGCAAAATAATCACAGTAGCAAATACAGGGCTACCACAAACGACTATTTTTTAATTCTACCTCGCAGCACTTTCTCAAAACAAAAATGTTTGCCATACAGTGTGACAACATTTGCGAGAAAAATCTATACTACAAAAAAAAAAAATAGTGGTGCGAATACAGTAGAAAAATAGTTGTCTGTGGCAGCCCTGCAAATAGGTCTTCCACAGTTCTGAGTCTATTTCTAATGAAATTCGTGATTTTATTTCTCATAAGACGTTTTACCGATGTACATGGATGAATATCACGAAATGTGAGATTTTGAAAACAAAATTTTGTGAAAATTTAAATCGTTTCAGAGCTTCTGATTCTTTTAAGAATGTTTTTTGAGCAGCTGAATAAAGGAATTTACACGTAAAACTGTTAAAGTTTGAAAAGCTTAAGTTCATTTTTATGTAATTATAATTATATGTCATTATCTTGGTATACGTATGCCAGAAAAATGACCGCCAGGATAATGACAATTTCATTCTAAAACGTTTTTCACATTCTTGTTTTATTTTTATTTTAGATCTGACATTTTAATTTCGTTGAAAAGAACATTTTTCCTCTATAGTACATCAAGTTCAGTGTAATGTTCAGTTTTATTTGTAAATTATTGAAGCCAGGAAAATGACATAATAAAAGTCTACTCAATTTTTACAAAGCTTTCAAAGAAATATCTAAGATATCTTGCTGGTAGCAGTGGTTTTACTACTTCTGACTTGAACTATGTCAAGAACATGAGGGATTACTCTGCCGCGCCTAATTTATATTAAAATGAACAGGCCAGGAAAATGATATTAACTTTCAGTGACAATCACATTTTAATTGTGAAAAATTATTTGTAAAATACAGAACCTGTTACCTTCCTGATATATGTGTTATATAAGGTATAATTAATAATTATAAATTTAAAAAAACTAGAAAAAGATATTTGTACATCATAGCAGAAAGCCTTTCACTTTGCACACATCACAGTGTAACATGCCAGGAAAATGACAATCTGAAATTTTAAGTCTTATAATTGTTTTATTTTTGTGTTATTATGAACATAATATGTCTTGAAAATACTTCTAATAATACTTTTTATTAGAATGTAAAAAAGAAAATTGCATTATCTAACATTTAATAGACATTTTATTGTGCGGACTGCAATATTCGCATTTTGTGATATTGTTCCATATGCTACTCATCAAAAACTAAAGTCTATTTACGAAAAAGAGAGCGATGACATTTGTACAGAGCGCAAGCTCAGATTGAAATTTTTTGTCCAAACTATGAGAACCCACATTTCAGAACTTGTCTGTACTCATCTGGACCAGATCTATGTATTCGACAAGTGCTACAATTCAAAACACTTATAGGTTTGCGAAGTATTTGTGCAAAATCCTCTCTAAATTTTAATACCTGTACAACGCCACTCTCTTATTTCTACTGGAACTCTATTAAACCTCTGGAAGCTAGTAAAAATATAAAAGGGTGAAAATAAAATTTGCATATATATATATATATATGTATGTGTAATGTAAAGAGCGGCATGCTGTTTTCGGGTACTTCATTTCTTATATACGTAGAGTGTTCGCAACCGAGTTACGCAAGGGATATCATTTTCCTTAAGGGTTCTCAGGACTCTTAAAGCTTCAAAATTTTCGAATTTTTTTTTTTTTTTTTTAGATGTTAAACTCCTATCTTTTCTGAACATTTTGAGATTATTATTTCCTTGAAATTCTTATTAGAACAGAAGTTATGGCTCGCGCAATAGCTGAAGCAGAATTTTCGAAACTTTGAAGTCATTTTTTTTACAAATGACGTTTTTGGACATAACGCGCGGGATATCTCAAGAGCTTCTGGATATTTCTTCATGAAATTTTCAAAATACATGGTTCATGTTAATCTATATAAACGGAACCTAAATTTTTATTTTTATTGTTCAAAAAAATATTTTTTCAGGTGATTATACTTTTGAAATTTTCGAAATTTTGTATTAGCTAAATACAACTTTGTATTGAAAGTATAAAAAGGCTTTAAATACAAATGTATTTAGGTTTAGGGTAATTCTTACAATCTAAAGTATATTAAGGCATAAAAAATGTCATTCTAGTTGCAAATTTTTTTTTTGTAATCCTGCGCGTAATCTGACATGCGAAGTTTCTGCTCGAAAAATGTCTGACGGTTAGGAGCCCTTTATACATACTAATTCTGCATCTTAAAACATTTTAACATACATGAAATGAAAGAACATACTTATATCTTTTATCCCAGTTGAAATTGTGCCTTTAAATAATGTACATTTTAAGATATTAAATGTTGAAAATGGTCCTTTTTTTCCAATTATAAGAGCCCCGAGCCCCGAGACCTCTTAAATCAGGTCCAGCCGGACTAAGAGGCATCTGTTCTCACAATTGTACCAGAAACGTTCTTAGGGATGACAGTGGTTATTGCTTTCACATCGGGTTGGGAAAAAACCACGAAAATTGGTTTGTCCAATTCAAAACCAATTCAAATAAATGGAAGTAATTTAGATTATTCCCAGCAGAGATTCAGCTGTCAAAAAAGGAGGAGGAGAGTTTAATTTTACTGGTTATTTAGTTTTTGATTGACAGTCTGGGCTGAATGGCGAAAAAAGGGCTTGGTTGAAGTCCTAGGCATATTAACCACAAATGCTTACGCAAATCATGAACTCAGCGAATTTAATCTTACAGATGGTTCAATTTTGAAGTGGGAAAGTAATACATTTTAGGCTGGAAAAGAAAGTTATTAGGGCAAAACAGCTTTAAATTTTATAATTGAAGTTAAGAAACAATAGCTGGGAATTTTTAATTTTAAATTTTCAACTTTAATTTTATGTTTAAAAGAGGGTTTAATTTTTATCCTGTCACATATATATATATATATACAGTCGAACCAAGTTTTAACGATTGAAAATCATTGTTAAAGCAAGGTGTAGATTAAATTAAAACTGCATAAAAATTGATTATTCACCTTTCAAAAATTTACGTACCACTAATATTTAATATTTCCCTTTTCACGAATGTACTTGGTACTGTTCATTTTGCAAAAAATGACGAAAATACCAATTTTCCAACTTCTTGCTTACTATGCTATCAATAGTACATTCCCACGAAGTGTCCCAATAATCCAATAATTAAAAATATGTGAAAAGTTACTTCATCTAGTTCCCTGTAAATTATTTAGGGTTGCAATCTTTAAATTTATTCTCTTAGTATGTTTTATTTTTCAATACGGCAATTTGCTATAAATCACAAAGCCGTTCTGCGTTTAATGCTTTTCATATAGGAAAGGGCCAAAATGTTTCAGCGTGTAAAAATGACACCATAAGAGGCAAGCATTTCTGTTCATAAAACTGAAATTATTTACAATGAACGCTTCAGAATAACTTAAATTTCAGTACTTTTTAATCTGCTGGTCTGTAATCTACGGTGAGCAAAAATCAGTTTTTATGCAAAGTTCTTGGTGGTAAAATTTACTTAAATTAACGAACTGTGGGCGCGAAACACGCAGGGGATCGCTTTAGTGAGATTATCTTATTGTGAATACAAGACCACCTTCTTTAGTAAGGAAAACAATAGAATAGTGAAAGCAACAATTAGAACATATGCTTTCAATTTATCGTGATTTGTACTTTTCTTTATGTTGGCTTTAATACACTACATATTCACCATAAAACTAATTTTACATATCAAAACACTAGGTGTACTTATTTGTTAACATGGACGCCCGCAGAATAAAATTCAGGTAGGGGTAATAATTTGGAACAGATGTAATTGAAATTCATTTTTATGGTTTCGTTCAACTGACGAAACGCCCCACCAGTGGCCGAGAGGTTCTGCTCTCGAAGCTGGTAGACGGGAGGTGCTGGGTTCGATCCCAATCGCGCCCGTCGGCCTAATCGTTCGGAGTTTTCGTGGTTTTCTTCGAGCCGTGGATCTTCCATGCGTTAATACGGATTAGGTTCCCTTAGAAAGACCCCACGGAGGGCACTCCCCCCGGGCCTATATCCCTCGTGTAGATAATTGGCCGTCAAAAATCAACCCAACCCAACTCAACTGACGAAACCCCATTCGCCTCACTCTTCTGTCTGTCTGTCACAGAGTTCGTTCTCGGAAATTACAGATTTGAAATTTTGCATATTTATAGCTGAATACCTCCGGTCACATGACAAATCATAAAATTTCAGAAAAAAATCGTACATTATTTTAATTAAATGAATTAATTTAAATTCATCCGACCATTTCTGCGATTTAGATTTTTAAAAGGACCCTTAATTTCACAATTTTTTGCCTTGGCTAAATGGCTCAGTGGCAACGCGTTTGCTTGCTATACAAAAGGATCCTGTTTGGAGGCTTGGCATCCGAGTTTGAAATTATTTCCTCGGAATTTATTTTATTATCTGATAGTTTCAATTTTACATAATTTTTGTCATTTGTTCGCCATTGTAAGACCAAAAGTTGTTGACAAATATTTTAATAATTATTTTTTTAATTATTTTTTTTTTTTGGGGGGGGGGGGTTGGGAAATTACGAAATTTTATATTTTATTTAAACTTCCGCTAAATTTTTGAAACTTCGGAATTTTGAATCTCGTTTAAACACTTTGTTTTGACTTGAGAAAATTTTAAATTTTATTTGCTTGTGGTGGATGTTCATCCACTGAATCTTGAGAAATTTTAGCATTTTAGATTTCGTTTAAACATTTTTTTTTCGAAATTTCAAATTTCATTTAAACCTTCACTAAATTTTTGAAATTTCTGAATTTTGAATTTTATTTAAATAATTTGATTTCAATATTTTTAATTTGATTTTAAAAGATAGCTTCCATTTGTAATCCTTTTAAAATTAAATTAAATTTTGCTGCCATCTATATGTAAGGATTTAATAACCATAAATTAATGATTTGGATTTATTAATTAACGGATGAAGTGTTTTGAAAGGAACATTAAGCGAAACACTTTGGGAAATCTTAGATCATACTTACCCACTTGTTTTTCTTTTTAAGAAAAATAATTAAAAATACAAAAAAAAAAACTATACAGAGAAAATTGCTTCATACTCGGCATGCAAGACACTTTTTAAGCATATCAGCAAAAAGAAAAAAAAAAATTAGAAATATAAAAAAAAACATATCTAATATCCAACATTTATTAAACATGAAAAATTGAAACAATTTATTATTTTTATTCATCATGGGGATGGGGGTGGGGAGTGCTCTGCATCTAGCCTTCCCCGTTTAAGATAAATTTTTTTACACATGTACATAAAGCAAAACAGAACTAAAAGTTGTCTTCAACCAGAGGTTCATGAGTCTTCTTTTTTCCTCCTGATTAAATTTATTAATTACTTATCCTCTTAGTGTTTAACAAACTTAAATCATTTACGAAAAATATTTTTCTACTGTTTTCAAAATTATGAAAGAAAAAAACAATAAAATCCAGAGAGGGGTAATTGCTCTTCGCTCTCCTCCCCCTCCCCATGTACGGCGGTCATGTTTTTCGAACTTTTAAAGGAATAATAATGTTTCGAAATTCCTCCAGACAAACCCTTGGCCTCACCACACAGGATAACAATAAAGTTTTTCCATTAATGTTTATAAAATAGTCTTTCGTAACTACACTGTAAAAAAAAATCTTGTAAAGTTACTAAGGTTTTTCTAGGAATCCTAGTTTCCTAGAAAAACTTTAGTAATTTTACAGATTTTTTTTTTTTTTTTTTTTTTTTTTTTTTTTTTTTTTTTTTTTACAGTGTAATATTCATTTTGAAAACTAAAGGAATATTTCCTTATATTTATAAACTAGTCTTTCGTAACTAATATTCCTTTTGAAAAATAATGAAATATTTTCTTATATTTATAAACTAGTCTTTCGTAACTAATATTGATTTTCAACAAGGGATATTTTCTTATATGAAAAAAAAGAACATTTTTTCTAGAAAAAGCATTTGACAGTGTAACAAAATATGGCTTTATAGGTTGTTTGGTTCATCAAGGGGATTAATGCTATTTATTTACAATAGAAACGAATGAAAACGCCTTTTAATTATTTTTTTTATCTGGTGTCTTTCTTCTAACGTATACACAAGCATAAGGTCTTTTAAGTAAATCATTATTTTAGGGAGGAAAAAGCTATTTGTCCTTATGATACTCCTACTTCAGAAACAAGAAATAAATATACAATATTCATACAAAATACTAAAAATGCATGCTTGGAACCTTCCTTCCTACCAAATACACGCCAGTATCACTGACCAGACAGCTTTGTATTAGCGATTCAAATCTTGATTAGAAAATTCCAGCCACTTCGAAAACTGGCCGGCCAAAGTAGGATATGCACTGTTTATTACAGGTACATTGGACCTTTGGTCAGAAATCTCGCCCAATTTGCTAAATGACCGTCCCGTTCAGGAACTGTTTGAAATTTGGGGTTTGGCCTTAAAATATGTCTTCCAAATCTATATTATTGTAAAGATCTTCGAAATCATATGCATGCATTTCCACCATATTCCTCAATTTTGTTATTTTTTCTGTTAATTCGAAACTATTTTTAATTATACAAGTAGATTTTTCTTTTGAAACTTTTTTAAATATATTTTATTTCTTATAAACTTTTTATGCATTATTTTCAAATATGAAACGAAAGTACAAGTAATTGTTCTAGATGTTATGGGATTATTATGAAATTTTGAGACTAGAACAAGATATGACAGATCATTACTGCATTGGTTGAAGTATAATTTCTTGTAGAAAGCCCTGATCCCGTCTCCAACAACATGCTTGCTAGATTTTAAGAGCCCATAGTTTTTCCTTATTTCCATAACTCCCCCTCAGAATTTCTCCATATAGTCGTTTACTTATTATTGCGTAACGTAGTTAGTATCAGCTTTATGGATGTAGGTGATAATAAAGCATTTTTAAAGCTCTTTTATGGAACTCTTTATATCATTATAATATTTGCCTGTGACATCCTCACTTTTTTATTGTATGTTTTTCCTAGTTCCTCCCCAATATTATATTTCCATTCCAAATGTATATATATGTATATATATAAACTTTTTGTACAATTAAACCATTTAAATACATGAAAATTTACCAAATTTAATGCTATATATATATATATATATATATATATATATATATATATATATATATATATATATATGTGTGTGTCACGAAAGTCGGTGGTGATGAGGAAGTATTATGTGTTATATGAGTGAACATTATCAGGTAATAACGTCACTCTGGGCATAAAGTAACTAAATATAGGCAGTCGACCTGTACTAGATGGTTATGCGAGACAATGGCTCAAAAAACACCAAAGTTTCTTTAAGAAAATAATCAGTTGCAGCAGCAAGTCTTTATTTAACAAATAAATGGCAGAAATAATTAGATGACAGAGTTCTTCTCGAGTCACTGTCAGTCTTACAGAACTGAACATCTTCCGTAGTACGACATAGCAGGTTACGTAATATTGTGGTAGCACACAAACTAATGAAAAATCAAAAATTATGTTAAGCTGTTATACTACGGCATTTACATTCCGCTGGAGCTAGTGTTGCAGGTTTTGAGAGAGGACAGACGAAAAAAAAATTCTACTCTGACCCAGTGCAGTAATTTATTGGTTAGAGCGTAGGAATACAAAAAGCCGCAATGCGAAAGGTTCGTATCCAATAGCATAGGCCAATTCGCCGGCCAATTGGCGGGCGTAGGAAAGAAGCAAATAATCCCCAGAAACTGCGCGAATGCTTCAAAAAAAGCTTGTGATCAAGAAATAGAATATTCTGAAATCGAATAATTTCAGGCTGAAAAAAATAGTGGCATGAGTCCAAGACGAATTTTGAATGGGGAAATGTAAAAAAGAATAAAAGTATGATGCGCATTGCAAATTGAAAATAATGAATTTAATAAATTTACTTAAATAGGATAAAGAATTTAGAATAGATTTAAGATAAGTTAAACCTTTAAAATATATTACACATATATAGATATAGATATTAAAGAAACTGAAATTTTTTGACATCAAATACGGTCTAAAGGTTCAGATATAGCAGTGTGACTTGTAACTTTCTATATCTTGGGTTACTGCATAAGCAATAGCAGAGAGTGAAGCATTAAAATCTGCGCATGCAAAAATGTTAACCAATTGTGCTATATCAAATAATATTTTGAATCCTTTTTACGTTTAAAAAACATGATTAGACGTTTCTTTTGAATTTTTCTGATTATGATAGCTTTTTGTCCTTTAGTTTAGCATTTTAAGATGAATAAATTTGGGATCTTCCGACGAATAAGAAATATGCTATATCTTCCTTTTTAATAGAAAAATGTTCTCCCGAACGTTCGCATCTGTTTGAATCGATACAAAGCGCAACTGTACCTTTATCCTAAGTCTGTTTAGAAACAAAATCTTTGGAATAGAAAACTGGGTCTTCCTTTCAAAACATGGTTTGATAAATTTCGTATTTCATTCGTATAGGCATGGAGATCATTTATTGTTGGGTGAACTAACTTCGATTAACTATTTCTAAAGCAAACTAACTATGTTACTAGAATGTTGAAATGATTAATTTGTACCAGAATTTAAGAACAAATTGTTTTAAAAGTAAATGCTTTTCGTCACGTACGTTAATAAAAGAAAAAGTTTAATCAAAAACTGCCGTACAAATTTGGCATTTGGGGATTAAAATTAAGTAGGAAGTAAAACTCCCTTTTACTTAAATCGTGTGGAAAGGAATTAGATTTTGTTAATAAAATAATAAACAAGCCTTTCGCAGAATTTTTAATGCAGCGGCCAATTCAGACTTGGCATTGATCTAATTGTAACAGGGAATCATAACTGTATATATATTTCTATCAACAATATACTATACAGAATAATCTAGTAACATTCCTGAGAAAAAATGGCAGATAGCTGACACAATATTTTCCATAAAGTTTCTTGAAAATATCAGAAATTTCTAAGAAGCACTGTATCAACAATATACTATATAGATAACCTAGTAACATTCCTGAGAAATAATGGCAGCTAGCTGACACAATATTTTCCACAAAGTTTCTTAAAAATGTCAGAAATTTCTAAGAAGCCATATTTTTGCTGTCGACATTGATCTAAAATGTACATATGTGATTGTGGTTAAACGTTCCCACAACACTTGTAACACTAGCAACAAGTAGTACAACATTTTTCCACGAGAAGTAACGACCGCAGTTTAGAAATAAATTCCTGGAGCATATTTTCGCATGTCTGGGCGTGTGAACAAGTTAATAGGAAAAACCTCAGTATTCATTTTCGAAGTGGCAGAGATCAGACAGGTCTCACCAGCTCTTAAGACGAAAAACCTAGTCGCGACGAAACTGGGCGGGTCGTCCGGAAAAAATTCTCGTGCCGTGATTATTTTCCAAAAAAGCCCCTTTTCCTCCCTTAATCTTGTAAATATCTGCATTATTTTGAAGTTTAATAATAATCAAGAAACCTTAAACTCCTGTTATTCATTAATTATTGCCTTATTCTTCCTTTTCACACATGTGGTAAGCCCAGAATTTAGAACAGAGTAGGAATCAGAATTTCATAAGGAATTATTCTTTAGGGGAACAGCTGCCGATCACTTCCCAGATATCTTGGATTTGTTTACAGCTGTTGCAGTTTAATATGCAAATTTAACGAGCATACATTTATACAATTTTTAAAAATGCTGTATATATCTAGTATATATATATATATATGTTACGGCCAAAACCCGAAATTGGCCAATTCCCGAACTGGCCGGCCAATTCGCGAACTGGCCAACAACGTTTTAAACTGACTGGCCAATTCGGGAATTGGCCGGCCAAAACCCGAACTGGCCACATGCAATCGGCCAGTTTGCGAAGTGGCCATACAGTATCGGCCAATTCGCGAAATTGGTATATAGAAACCGATTTTTACTTTTTATCATTTCCTAACATAGTTGAAAGTGTTTTTGAATTGAATTTGTCTGGCCGTATGCATGCCCGTGCTCTAACTTGGGTAAAGACTCGGATTGACTTGTAATTGTTATAATATTTAGCTTTATAAATACATTTTGGTATTACTAGTGAAGTTGTACTATTTTTGGTTAATTTGCAGGAACACACAAAAATATTTCATTACAGTATCATCAATGGTTTTTTCAGTGCATTTTAATGTTGTTACATTATCTCAATTATAATAAAATAGGTATGCTTCATTAAGATGGACGACAGACTGTTATCTAAAGGGTATGAAATAAGTAGCAATTATAGTTTGTCTACAGAAACACTCAAAAGTATTTCGTTACATTGCAGTGAATAGTGAAAGATCATTTCTAGTGCACTTAATTGATGTTACACTATTTCAAATATAATAAAATTTACATTCCTAACTCATGTAGTGAGCAATAGGTTTTTTTTTTTATAGAGTATTGATTAAGTAGCCATTATAGTTCGTTTATAGGACTCCCAAAAGAATTCAGATAAAGAATTATGATATATGCGAAAAAATCGTTTATAGGGTATTTTAATGATGTTACACTACTTCAAATGTAATGAAACTGTTATATATTACTAATATGCTCTACAACATTTTTCTATAGTTTATTGGTTAGGTAAAATTTGTCGTTTATTTACAGAGTCCCTCAAATAATTTGTTTATTGGATTGGACAATGAATCCGATGCATCGATATTTGTCACAGAGGACAGAAATCTTCAGCAGATTAGAATATAATGCTCATAATAAACCCAATTTATCGAAATATATCAAACAGGCGGGAAATTGTCCAACATATCAGAATATAATCGTCACAGTATAGAACGTTCTTTCCTATCAAGTGTGCACGTCATTGCCACCTACCGGGTAGCCTTGGATCCCCACTTCGTATACTGGCCAAGGCTTCCCGGCCAGTTCGCGAATTGGCCGGCCAAAACCCGAAGTACGCTGTTCATTTCACATATTTCGGGTTTTGGCCAGGAATCTCGGCCAGTTCCCGAACTGGCCGGCCAATTCGCGAACTGGCCAAACTCCGGGTTTTGGCCGTAACATATATATATATTGTTTAAATAAGTCAGCAGACGAAAAAGAAGCTGTCACTGTTCAAACTCGCAAATATTTAATTAAAAACTTCTTGATTATCATTAAAATACAAATACTTTAAAGTTCTGGGTTATAGCGTATATACAGGGATACAATATTTGAAATATAATTAAAGGTAAAACTTCGATCAACTCAGATCCCGTCGTGAAATAAAATTAAAGGGACAACGCCCTATCATCAAGAGAACAGTCGGCAGAGAACGTGTTTCTCTAGCCAACGCAGAAATGCATCTCCCCAGATATCCCAGTGCTCATCTTTGAGTTTTTGCTGGGATAACAATCTTTTCATGGGAACTGGACCTCGATCTCTCAAAGCATCTGGTGTGCGGTATTTCTGGCCACTACATATATGTATAAGAAAAAAATCAGAGGAGTCAATAAAATTAATATTATACTATGAGAAATGCCGAAAGTATTTTTATTGCCAAAGGAAAGAATGCCAAGGAATACGGCGTTCAATTCGTACATATTAGGCTAAAGTGAAGACAGACGCCGTGGTGCGACAGATGCCACAGAGGTTGTGTGGGTGACACTAACGCTCCCTAAACCAATTTAAGAAGTTCGTAGTGTTCCTGTGTGCTGTGTTCTGTGTTGTATGCGTTTTCACAGCTTAATTGTGAGTATTTACATATTTATGCCACTTTTTAGGATTCGAACCTGCGTGGTAAGTTGCTAGAATTATTCTAATTAAGTTGTACTACATATTTTAAGCCCAATAAGAAGAGATTTCATCCCACAACCGATTGCTGCATTAGACTAGATCCTCGTTGAATACAGACGTGTGCTTGCCTTTCTTTCGCGTCGCTCACATGGCACAAAATGGCAGCGCGGCATCTTACCCGCCACTTTGGGACAGATGACGCACCAGGTTTAGGCACAGATGCCGCAAAATATATTTTTGTTTTTCGGTTCAATAAATTCATCACTGCGATTTAAGTAGAAATTACATTTAAATGAACGTATATTAGCGTATTCTGCTACTTATCAAAATATTCTCAGCAGCAGTGTTGGTTCACCATGGTTAAATAAGGATAAAGTAGGCCTTTTACAATTCTCATCATTTAAACTGTTAAAATATCTCCTATCCCAATGGTCAAAAGACCTATACAACCAAGTAAGAGAAAGCAAAAGGATGCAAATGTTATAAGTTCAGAGTTTATAATCAAGAAAAAAGAAGAAGGAAATAAAAAGCAAATGAAACTAGAAAGCGTCAAAGAACGGCAGCTTGGCGGAAGTAAAATGTGTAAAAAATGGAAGGGGAAGATCAACTTGAAAACACCTTACTTGTGGAAAAAACTAAAGTATGAGTCATCTTCCGACAAGGACGAAACTGTTCCAATTATGGATTTTGATTGCAAAATTGGATTGGAATTTGATGACTATGAATGTCTTGAGTGTCTGGAGTCTTATCAAGAAACAAAGTCTAAAGCACACATGATTGAGTGCATCAGATTCAATCGATAGTTGCAAGAATAAAACTCACTCTGCTTTTGCAACGTAAAGTGTGGTGTGATTCTGGGCGAATGGAAATACAAAATCAAAGAATGAGAATAAAGGGGAAAAAACAGACTTTTGCCTAAATAGAATAGAAGTAATACTTACATTAAGAGCAAACTGCAATGTTCACCTGGATGTAAACCAGTGATTTATTTCTTTTTTGTAATTATGCTGTCTATTGTTCCCAGTAATTATGCTACACATTCATGTAAATTTAAACGTTTACCTTTTAATTTTCGGTCAAGTTTTATTTTTTGAGTTTACACTTTTGCATTTTCACTAAACTTTAAACAATTTAGAGACATATATAATTTTTGTAAGTTTACTGTTATTTATAACTAATTTAAGGAAAGAAAAATGTGATTTGCTTGAAAAAAAATTCCTAGCTTTTTTCTCCATGCGACATCTGTCCCACACCACATGAGACATCTGACCCAGCACATAAAAAATGGTTTTAAAAATGACGTTTGGGAAAATAATTATGCTAAGAGGTTTTTAACTTGTTTAACATAGAAATTAGATTCTAAAAGATTTGATTAATGATTTCTGGTACATTTTTTTTTTTCTTTATTGTACATTTTACAAAAAGAAAAGTAAAACTGCGGCATCTGTTTCCACTTTACCCTATTACTTTTTTTTACAACTCTTCTGCTTGCCATTGAGCTGCTTTTTCTTAATAATGTAATGTAAGCTAGTTTCTGTATTTTTTTAAAGTAATGTAAGTTTCCTTTTGAAAAAATGTCCTTGGAAGTTAATAAACTTTTTTTTTTACTTTTTAATATTATTCATCTCTACTTTTCCTCTCATTTTTAAACATATAGAAATTTATCAGGTAAATTTATGATCTCTCTAAAATACAACCATTCTGAAGCAAACAAAATAAACTGGTGAAATTATCACATCAAAATCACAAGAAGATGTTAATTTGAAGAACTCTTTAAATGTCATAAAGAATATTCTTTAAAAAGATATATTTAACGCATACATTCTTAAATTCCATTCAATAATTTTATATCAGAAATATTACATATTGTTCCGCTTATTTTAATTCGATAACATGTTTTTCGCATTACTTATTTTAAAAGCTTTGAATTCATGTTCTTTAGAATGCAATTAATTTAATAAACAGCTTTAAATTCTCAACGCAGCATTTTGTTATAAACGGAACCAATACTTTAACACAATATTTTTCAAACTATTAATCTTTCGGATAAAAAGAACAGAAACGGTGGCAGGACATATCACCTATGAAATGTTATGCTCAATAGCATGTGCAACGTAGTAACACAAATCAAAATTTTATACATTCCACATTTGTGCATTTAATTTATTTACAAGATAAATGTTCGCTTTTAAATGTGACAGATTTTAATAAATTATTTCGGACAAATCCTTTGCAAAACAGTTGAAACAGAGTGGCAATAATTTTGAATTATATTTATTCTTATTTATGCTTCATTTACATCAGTTTGTTTCTTTTCTTACGTTTTCTATCGTCTTTGTATTATTAAGTACAATTTAATTAATTTACCACTTAGTTACAAAATGCCTCTGCGAAAATTTTCTGTTGTTGATCGAATTATATATTTATTTTGATGTACAGATATCATTTTTATCTCTTTTGTGTCTTGCAGCAAACAATTTAAGGTAATGTCTATTTGTATTCAGCATGTATAGGTGTCTTTTCATTTAAAGTGATTTATATTCTTATCGAGAACTTATTTAAGATCGGTATTTAATTAAATGAGATTTAGGAATTAATAATGGTATTTTATTCTTTAAAACGTTAATGCTTTTGAAAACTATTTTAACCCTTTGACTGTCCTGATAGCACCGAAACACAATTGGGGCCAGAAATAAAATCACCGTGACACAAATGCAACTCTTATTTTGTGCACTGCCATCACACATTGTGAGAAATTATTCGCATTAACGTCGCTAACAATCAACATGACCCATTTGTGAGCACATGCACATGACTAAAAAATAGCTCAAGGGTATATCGCAGTGTTATCCACAGACCTCTACCTACTATACTAGGCCTACACCCTGAAGGAAAAATGGCGCATGTCCTAGGCGAATTTTTTTCAGCATTTGTAAAGGCCTAATATTTAGGAGACAGTGTGTAATCCCGAAGTTACGGTCATCTGAGATTTAGAATGTGACGAAATAAAGAAGACAACTTTCCATTCCCTTTCTGACTGTTACCGTTTGAGACAGTTGTGAAGTCTCAGTGATTCCGTATTGACGTGTTAAACTGTTGCATAGAGGTGAAGACTGGGGTCAAGTGCCATCATCAGTAAAATGCGCTCTATCTTTCTCCACACAGCCATACTACAAAAAGCTGAAGTTAAACAAAGTACATTGTCCAAATGTTTAATATTAAGATAGAAGCAAAACGTGAAAGGAAACAAAGTTTAAAAATTTTCACGAATTATATCGTTAAAGGAATGTCACTCGTAAATCTAAGCTTCGAAAATACAAAAATACGAGGAGAGATTTTATTCTAACCAACCAAAATTGTTGAATCTTCGAACCAATCAAGATTGCGTTCAAGCAGGAAAATAAACTCTGGTGGCCAAAAGTTAAGTAACACACACAAAATGCAGTTTTTGAATGCCAGTTCTAATTGTGAGTATGGAAAGAAAATGCTAAAAATACCGTTGTTTTAAATAGGTACTACCTTAGCAGCACAACCGGTAGATGTGACGTCTTCACGACGTCAAAAATAGCCACAAGAGTCAAAGTTACTACGGTAAATGAAATGTGATAGCTTTCGTTCGTCTCATTATTGCTCTGAAATGAATGTGATTTGGTCACTCTACTGAAAAGTTACACTGACTGATGCTTTGTGACTAGTCCTCAAGCAACGTTACATAAAATCGCCTCGTGATTCTCATGGAACCGCCAATACGAGACTTAATTGTGAGTGTCGCATTGTTATTAGTCACCAAATAACTTCGCAATGAAGTCGCCAGTTGACTCTAATGTGAATGTCAATTGGAAACTACGTCTTACGAAACAATTACCAATGTGACTTTACAATAATACATTATAAAGTCAACATGGTAATTGTTTCGCGACATGTCCTTAAGGAACAGTAAAAGGATGCCATCTGGTGACTTGTCACAAAAGTGCATTCATGGAGACTTCACAGTAAAGACTTCAAATGTCGGTTACCAGACAGCCACCATAGGACTTTATTGTAATGTAGCATAAAACTGAATTTTGGCCTCAAATTTTCCCCATATATTTTTTATCTTTTCCAGAATGGGGCAACCACACTATTCGATATCTTTCTCCCACCTAACAAGTTCCTAGCAACTCTCCAGTCCACTGATTTTATGAATAGGTATATGGCATCCGCAGGATACAACAGAAGAGCCGTGTTCCCGATGCCCTCCCATCTAATTACTAGCCACAAGTCATGCTGGTTCAATTCGAGGTTCGAATGGGAAACGGTGCTTTACAGCATACTAGATTTTTAGCAACTGAAACACAACAAACATTGATTATTATATCATTAATTATATATTAGACACTTACAGTGCTATTTTGCAATATAGTAAATATTCATTCTATTAGTTTAACAATGTGTTTACTATTAAATACTATGTCCTATATATTGCTGTTTTTATTTTAATTTAAATGTAGTAGTAATGTATACTGGGGAACGAAGCTGCACTTCCCAGGTTACAGAACATAGATGAATTTCTTTTTTATATATTAGAAACACTAATATATTTTTTATAATAAATATATAGTTTTTAGATTGCCCTCTAACAACACCAAAACGCACTTTTATATGAAAAATATCAGCATGTATTCAAATAAAAATTTTAAATTAATTAAAAGTGATACTTTTGTTTTAGTAGCATGCCAGGAGTTAATATGCGAAGAAATCGCTAAAGATCGCTAGTTACAGTGGCCTTTTTGATTCTGATAATTTCGGTAGTTTAAACGCATAGTCCGATTACATGTTTTTTTAAATTTGTGTTTTAATTATATTAATTTATAATTTTACTTATTGATTGATGAAGTTTAAATTTCGTTATGGATCATTATCCGGAAAATAAATTCTGAGCTATCTATCTTATTTTATGTGCAAACGGGTTAATCTTTCATAATCGGACTTCACGCGATAGAGATAGATTTTAAAATAAATTCATGCTTGTTATTTTAAAAATATAAAAATTGTGTCACAGTTTTCAAACAAATTGTATTTGAAAGAAATTTTTTTCTTATTCGACGATGTAAAAATTTAAATTGTGCGGTTTTGAAGTTAAAAAAAAATGCAGTAAAAACGAAATTTATTACTCAGGTGTTACCACCATGATTATGATGTCTGTGTTATTTTTGCTTCATAATATAGATATCCGTGGCATTTAAAAACTAATATAAGCTTAAATAACCACACTGCAAATATAGGTGTCTTAAATTCAGACACATATGTGACTGAAAAAGCAATTCAAACACTTAAGTGTCTGAATAAGAAATTTCAGACATTATACATGTCTGAATTTAAGAGACTTAAGTGTCTTACCTCGATCGTGGTATAAATGAACGGAAAAAAATGTCTGAATATTGGTGATATGTCTGAAATTAAGACATTTAGAAATTCAGACACTTAAATGTCTGAATTTTATGTAATTGTATTTTATACGTGATGATGGTGGTACAATTGTATCACTACATATGCTAGTACTACCAGAGACTTTTTTATAATTAAATTAAAGATATTTAAAATAGTTTTCCATCCACTAAATGATGTTAATTTGTAGAAGAAGTAACTTCCGTATCAAATATCTGTTTCAAAATTGTACAAGTCTACTTACCAAGTCTCGAAACTAAGTTATTTTTTGTGCATTAAGTTAAGTAATTAAAGAATTACTTTTCACAAAGTACAAATTTTTTCAAAAATTGTTTGCCCTCATTGGCCTACATAGGGGACGGTAAAAATAGACTGCCTCCCCGCCTAAATATTTGAAAATATTAAAGATATATATCTTGGAATGCTATAAAACATGGCCGCAGGCAAAAAAGAAAAAAAATGTACAAAAGGGCTAGATTTTGAAACAGATATGCCTATGTCCCACAAACTAGTCCGCATTTTTTTAAAGCAAATTTTAAACCTAAAAACTTTTTTTTTTGTCAGATTGTATCGTGCAAGGTAATATTGAAATATATCAAGTTAAAAAGCAAAATAAAAAATTGCAGTCAAAAAATATTATGTATTCAAAAATAAGTTTCTAACAATATTTTAAAAAATAAAGAACCGAAATTCTTTTTTATTATTATTGTCAGGAGACTGTGCTGTCCCAAGCCCCTCGTTTAAGATAAATTTAAACTGCGCGAACGTTCAAAAGAAAACACAATTAAAAATGTTTTTTACAAGAGAGACCCTCACGAAAAGTCTTTACATCATTTTTCTGCTAGCCCTTAATTAATCTATAGTCACCTGGAAGAATAAATTCTTTTTTCAATCAGATCTAAATAAAAATTAATTAATTAATTACCAAAATCTAGAGAGGGTAAATGGTCCTCAATGCATCTCTTCTTCAGGCGATTATGCTTAAAGTAGGTACCAAATAGGCATACCCCCCGCCCCCCTCCCTTAATACTGGCATAACATGGATTTTGTACTTCTGGGGCAGCATAATATTGCGCCCCTTCTTTAATAGATATCGTTTTATGTTATAATTTTTTGGGCAACAATTAACTAAAGCCTCTAAAAAATTTCTTCCTGGCAATCATTTTCTCTGCCCTTTTCCGAATATGTGACGTCACTGCCTTTTAATGAAAATCTTGCGTGCGCACATGATTGTCCATAACTATTTTACAATTTGATAAGAAAAAGTCGGAAATTTTGCTGGAATTATAACTTAATAATTCTTCTTTTATTGAAAGATCAGATTTAAATATGAAAATTCAATAAAAAACGGATTCTAAAACGCATCGTGAAAGTATTATATCGTGCCAGCCAATCAGAAAGCTCGTTTGTTTACTACTCCTTTGGCCAGCAACGGACATTTTTTAACGGCGCGAAGGTCGATTACAGTACCTCATTCAGTAGTAAAGTAAATTTGCTTGATGCATAAAAGTTTGTGTTTTATTTACAAGATGTTTCATTGCCCGCTGATAAGAACTTTTAGTGATCTCTCCATCTCCACTTGGAAATAGTCATTCGTCATGCAAATCATTGTCGCTGAGTCAGAGCGTTATAAATTTAGAAGAAATGGTGTCAAGTATCTACTTTCTTTTGGAAAAAGACATGCATCTATATCTATTGGTATATTAGTACTTAACAGCAACTGATTGTGCACGTGTCTGCCTTTTATGGATGGTAGGCGAAACTTTGTTTATTACAACTTGCAAAAACTAATATGCTGCATATTCAGAATGGTATTAATTCGTCTTATTGGAATGTTTTATGTGCTAGAACGTGGTTATTAAATAACGTTTCGATTGTGAAGACATTGAAATTTCTGTGTTTCCCTATGAAAAAATGTTTCATCTCTATTTTTATTGATAATTTATCATTCATAATTCAAAGGATAAAAGAATTCATAAAATGTATAAAAATACAGCGCCAAAAAATGGGAATACAATGGCGTATTTAATCATTTAAAGTGTGAAAGTGTATTTTCATCATAAATATTACATTTTTTGGATTTTTTGGATATTACCAGCCAAGGTAAGTGATAGTGATTTGTGTGAATGATAATTCGCAATTAAGAAAACTTTTTTTTCGGACAATATTGGACGTTCTTTGCATATTTAATATTATTTATTTACTATTTAAATTATTTTTATTAGATTAATTTGAATTTTTCATATTTTTGCCTTTTTCATCCAATAAATATTTTTGGTGCGAAAAGATTTGTGTGTTCATTTGTGATGATTTTTAATGAATGAATATAATTCTCAGTACTAATGAATATATTAACATTTTTTAGACCTTTATTTTATAAACAAAATCTCTATGTAGTAAATAATCTAATTATTTCTTGAATTATTAGCATCTACGTGAAAACTTGTGATAATCACTTGATCTAATGTAATAAGAAAATTTGCTCAATATAAATTTTAAAAAATCTAATGATATTGCATAAGATTTTTCTTTGCAATTTGTTTACTTTATATTATTGATATAATTGCACTTATGATTTTTCATTTTAGTGACAAGCGTATCATTTAACTCTTTCACAGAATATATATTATTGAAATATAAGCATAAGAATAAAAGTTTTCATGTATTCAGAATCAGTGTTGATTCCGGGGGGGGGGGGGGAGCATCCTCCCGTAGCAATGAGTTGTCCTCCCCGGTAGATTTGATATTTTGTTTTCAATAGTCAAAAAGTGCAATTTCCCCCCGGGAACACTATGATGCCCCCCCCCCCCGAAGCCACAGAAATCCCTCCCGGAGAAAAGTGTCTGAATTCAACACTGTACAGAATATTTTATAAGTTTCAGTTTTCCAATATGAAATAAATCTTCTATAGTATTCAACTGAACGACTGTACTGTTTTTTATTTATTTATTTTTAATAATCTTTATGAAAACTTGTTTAAAAGTAAAAAACTACTTATTATTTACTGTGTTACATAACATATTTAACCCGAGAAGATTAATGCCGGGCTTGATAGACACAGAGTGTGTATGCTTTTTACAATTGTCACCACTATTTGTTTTAAAAGTAATCTTCAACTTATTTGATCGCAGAATTTGTAACAATTGTCTGCGACTAAATAAGGTGACGATTATTATTTGTATTTATTGGTAACAAAGTAAAATACATACACACCCTGGGTATATGTGCGGGTTCTCCCGTGTTGAATTTTAAAACGAAGCCATATTTAAAAAAAAATACTTTAAGCAAATGATAAAATCTGTGTAATTAATCCAATATGCGCTAAAACTTATTTTAAAAATCAAGTTGAATATCATACAGATAAATGAAAAAAATATGAGAAAAAAAATTATATGGGTATAAGTAAGACCCATTTTCGGCCCATGACAGGGGAAGATACTTTTCTAATGGTTTAGTACAGTCTAATTGGTGAATTATAACTTCGCTGATTCTTAACAATTTGTGAAAAATGTGCTTTGGAGATTATTCTTAAGATTATGTTTGCTCCATGTACGTATATATTTTTTCATATTATTCCATTCTTTTAATTTATAGTTAAATAAATTATTTTCATTACGATGTTTAAAGGGAAAAAATATTTTTAGAAGTTTCTTTTCACCTCAAATATATATATTTTTTTTCTGGATGTAAAAAAAAAAAAAATCGGGAAAATTAATAATAAAAACAAACTAATAAAAAAAAAATTTAAATAGGATTTTAAGTCTATTAAGTATATTTTTTATGTATGTGTTTGATAATGTAAGATCTCAACGCACGTTATCTTTGCTGCATTTGAATTTTGTCTTCATATGATAAGGGAAAAATAAAATGTATAAATGCACATTGTGATGCTACAAATAGAGTAACTTGTCAAGTACTAATTAATTGGTTGGTTTGCATGAATGGATATTTAGATTCATGTGATTTAAAGTAAATTTGCAGAATATTATTGATTAATGTCAACTGCTGGACCTGGAATTTATTTAGAACATCATTGCTACACTGTCACAAAAAAATCTTTTTATTTATTTAGAATGCGCAGCGCATATAAATGAATATATAGCAAAACCTCTGAATAGCGGGCGCTTCGGTAGCACGTAATTAGTCCGCTATTCGCTGGTATCCGCTATATAGAGTGGAATTAATTGGTTCTATGATTTTTTCTTCATTGTTTTTCTTTTTACTCTAGACTGTTTAAAAATGCTGTACAATATGACTGCTTAGCAAATTTTATTATATTTGAACATTTTTCAAAAATTCATTATTTTTTCTTTTTTTTTTCTCACTTAGAAAAAACGAGTTCATAATACCAGCCTGTTTTTTTTTTTGAGATGTTAATATTTGTATGACAAATTAAAAACATTCTGAGAAGGTGAAAACTTTAATATATTATTAACACTATTATTATTGAATTATTTTATTTAAACGTTAGAATATTTCAAAGCACACTGCAAGGAAAGAAATTTGTACTTTCTACTAAGAAAATGAACAGAATAGTACAAGATATTTACCTTATATTGATTTTAATTTGGTTTCTTTCTTAATGTAGTTAATCATATACCAATCATTTGGATAAGAAATGGCTTTTGCAACTGCCACCGCTCGTGTGATTGCAAACACTCCAAACACCGTGGGGAGCAAAAATGAAGGATATTCATAATGAGGGATTTCTGTTTCCAGTTAAATTTATCAGATTATTTATCGTTTAAAAAGTGTCAATTAGACATACTGTCCATCCAGAATACTATAATTACTGTCTCAGCCGCCGATGTGCGGTTAACAAATGTTTCAGTATTTCTTGATAATGATATAGTATAATAATAAAAACGAAGGTAGATAAAAAAAAAAAAAAGTAATAGTTTCATACTCAAGTTTTTTTTTTATGTTGGGATCTCATATACAGCAAATTTTGTGAAATTTAGTGTTAGATTTTATTTAACACAGAAATTAAAAATGCAAAAAAAAAAAACGCTTAAACTAACTCACTGGGAATATCTAATTTAAACGGGAAAAAAATTGTACAACAAAGCAGGGATGGGATTCTTTCTAAAGGAATGAATAATTTTTTTTATAAATGGGAATAATTCGTTACCATAAAGCAGAGCTGATTGCAGCATGGACAAACTGGGCTGTTCCTATGGACCTTTAGCTTTACGGGTCCCCATATTTGGTATGAAATTTCCATAAAGCTGATATTTTAAATTTGTTTTGATCTTATACTTATTTTAATAAATACTTTCTACTTTTAGAACATGATTAGTTTAAAGAAAATGATATATTTATCCAAATATGTATTTAATGGCATCGAATAGGCTTTTTCTTTCTTTCTTTCTTTCTTTTTTTTTTTTTTTGGTAACAGAATATGAAGGCGGTGTGTGGGGGGGGGGGTGAGTACTAGGTCTTTGTACTAGAATTAATTTGAAATTTTCACTAAAAGCAATAAATATTTTTGATGCCTTAGATCATATATGATATCATATAAACACATATTTAGGTGAATATATATATAGATATTATCCTACTGTAAAACTACAAAATACTGATTACAATCATCATAAGGTCAAAACTGACTTAAAATATCAACTTTATGAAAACTTCGTACCCTATTTGGGCAACCCTAAAATCAGAGGGTAGAGAAGAATCCCAGTTTTCCCATGCTGCAATCAACTCTACTTTATGGTATTAAATTATTCCCCTTTATAAAAAATGATTCAATGTGGCCAAATATGGTTGCGTATATGGCTTAGAAAGATAAGTGGTCAAAGATGGCCACAATTAAGACATTTGAAATGTCTGAAATTCAGACGCAAAAAGTGTCTAAAAATTTTAAGACATTTTAAAACGTCTGAAAAACGAGCACTCCTGTTTCAGACACTTAAGTGTCTGAAATTCAGACGCAAGAAGTGTCTGAAATTTTTCAGACATTTTAAAACGTCTGAAAATTGAACACTGCGTTTCAGACACTTAAGTGTCTGAATTTCAGACATTTCAGTTTACAGTGCAGAAAATTTAAGCACACTATTTCAAATCTTCTTGAAGTCTTCTGTAAGAGAATGAAATGGTGCGGTGAGCAATAGCAACACATATACAGGGTGATTCATAAACATGAAGTCAATAACCTATTTCCTTAAATATTGCCCCTAGACTCAATTGCAAAGTTTCATAATGAAAGATGCAAAATTTGATGACAGAAGTTACAGACCCCTGAATGTTCTGTTTAAAAAATACACAAACTAAATTTTTATACGGCCCCAGTGGGGTAACATTTCCAATTAGGAAAATTTTCCTTATCCATTCCTGAATGAAACACACACACACAAAAAAAATCCTTTATTATATCTGCAAGACTCACAGTGATATTAAAAGCGAAAATTCTTGACTTACACCACTTAAGCATACCTCTCAGCGCTGTGATATTGATGCATTTGGAATGCAAGATAGGGTTCATCCACAAAATTATACGTTATTAAATGGCGATTTAAGACATTTACAATATTTAATTACACCTGTTTAGTGAATGGAACATAATAGAAATAGGACATAAATTGAGATAATAAAACACACATTGAGAGCATAGAAAAGAAATTGAGATGTTTACAGGAATTCTTGAATAACACGCATTTCAAGGAAAGTTTTCTTAGTTGGAAAGTTTACCGGGGGCCGTATGAAAATTAAGTTTTATGTATTTTCTCAAATAGACCCCCAGGTGGTTGCAACTTATGTCATAAAATTTTGCATCTTATTTTATGAAACTTTGTAATTGCAAAGTTTCATTAAAAGAAAAGGTATGTGTCTAGGGACAATATTTATAGAAATAAGCTATTGGCTGCATTTTTAAGAATTACCCTGTATGCTTATTTATCGATAATAAAAAGAATACATGCGCATATTTATGCTTCAGTATTCATAGGGAGATTTTAAGATAATATCTGGCATTAGTCAATATGGAAAAAAAATGGCAAAGTTAGAAAAGTGAAAACCGATGTTAAAATTATTTTAATTAAAAAATTTGATTAATCAATTTTAAGTGCATTTAGAAAAGATACCGGATCATTTTATATTTTTATATTAATGTTTCAGATTAATACATCTTCTACAATATAAAATTCTATTATGCTTTTCTTCTGTTAAATATAATAAATTTGTTTTGTAAAAGTTCAGAACAGTTTTGGCAAATTAATTTAAACCTTTGTTTTAAACGAAATTCCTTAACATTCGCGTCAATTGTAAAAATATCACAACTTTTTTCTATATGCTATAATATTTGTTATTTCAGCACAAAATATTTAAAAAGTAGATGAAAGAATAAAACTAAATTATTACCAAGTATTATTTATATCGTAATAATATTTCAGGAGTAACAAACAAATACACCTGTACATTATATGCCCACATATGATACATAAAAATTCAAATACATAGACGTAAGAATTAGTAGCATGTATTAAAAGATTAAATTGATTTCTGGTTATACATAGACCAGAAGTTCTTAGATTTGGAGCACCGCCGCAGATAATTCTAATAAAGTACGTGAAAATGCGGGTCTTCACTTATTCAATAAATATGCAGCAGACACAATTCTGTTATCGAAATGCAAATGTGTCAATTAAATGCAAAATGAAAAGCTTAAACATCATGCAGTGATTATGAAATTATATGTAACATATAGAATTAAATTTCTCAAACTAATGATTTTTTTTTTTACTATTTTAAACTATTAAATAAATATTTAATTAATAATAAATTAATAATTTATCCTTAGAACTTTCAACTTATATACTTTTTAACATTCATAGTTTTATTCATAATGAAAGTAATTCTAAAATATTAACTTAGAAACTTTAACAAATTTAATCCATATTTAAATGTTCTGCACCCTTCTATTTTAAAGCAGTATTTGTACTGATTTTTCCTCACTCTTTATTTTTTTATTTGTACTGTACAGCAGGGTGAGTCGAAAAAAGGAAAAAAAACATTTTTTTCGTCGCTCTACCGAGGAAAAATTTCGAATTAAAGAAATATAAGAAAGTATGAAAAAAATGAAGTTTTTTAATATCTTCTATCGCGCATAAGACTTATGCGAGTTTATGAAAATAGGCGAAAATCCATTATTTTACGTTAATTTTTATGATAATTAAACTTTAGAAGATCTGAACGCTATACTCTAACTCCTAAGTGCTTAATCATAGGGTAAATATGTTGATCGCGCCTCAGCAGCGAATATTTGTGTGAAATATTGAGAATGAAGGTCGCGGGCACGAGTGCCTTGTGCCTTATATCCTTCCTTTCAGCCTATCCATCGCTCCATTCTATTGGCAGACGCTAGTCGCTAGATCGTTTAATGCGATTTTGTGATGTTTTTTGGATATATCCTGACCCCACAAAAGAAGAGTCAAAAACAGATATTTGAATGTCCTGAATTTAATAATTTTAAAGTCTTTAAATAGAATAAGCTATCACACATTAAGACTTGCCCATATAGCACAAGAGCTCCCGAATTCTTCCTTGGGAGCTCTAACTCATCCCAGAGACCTCCCAAAATTAAAATGACAAATGCAGGCTCTCCTGGGGAAGGTAATTTAATGATATACTGGGGAGTAACGTCCTGAGAGATTCCCGAGGAGTAACCTCCCAAGGATGACATTCCCAGGGAGGTACCTAGGAAGTCTCCTTCCTGGGGACATCTCTAGAAAGTTATTTAGTATTTAATAGATTTTTGTTGAAAATAGAAAATAATTTGACTTTAAAATATAACATCCCATATAGCACGAAAGCTCCTCAATACTACCCCAGGGGCTCCAATTCTTGCTAATACTAAAATGACAAGATATGGACTTCCTGAGGAAGAGACTTTTACGATTTCCTCAGGAATGGGCTCCCAGTAACGTCCCACGGAGCATTTTCCAAGGGACGCCACTCCTGAGGAAGTTCCTAGGCAGTCTCAGTGCTGGCGCCATCTCATGAGTGATTCTGGAGTACAATACTCAATTACTTTTTATTAAAATAAAGTTATTTCAATTTGATCGGAAGCAATTTTTAATGAGTTAGTTTTATATTACTAGCTATTCGATTCATTATTTTTTAGAAAATTAGATAATTCTTATTAAATTGTAATTTTTTTTAATTATTGCAACAACTTTTAATCTTTTTTAGTTAAATTAAAAATTTTATTTAATATTTCAGTAAATTCATATTTCAAATAATAATTATATTATATGTCTTTTAAAACAAATTTTGTTCATTTATCATTATTTAATTTATTTTCAATAAATAACATAATGCATTTTCCTTTATTATTTTTATTACTTTTTTATTAATTAAGTATTTAATTTAATTTTTTTAATAAACTAAATAACAAGTTTCTAAATTAATATACTAAAACCTCTAAATGGAAGACAATTTTGGACCATGTATTATTTCCGATATTTAGAGGTAAAAGTATCTATACAAAGGAAAGAAGAGATCCTTACCGTGTGTTTGTGTGTAAGTAGAAGTCTAAGCATTTGTTGTTAAAATACTCTAAATCGACTCCTGATGCACCCGAGGCTCAGATTTTTCATTTTTTGATAATTAGTTAACATACTTATCAAACCCCGCACTGACAAAACAGACAAAAGTGTTGCGACGAGGAAGGGCATGTTTAATTCAGGTTATTATCACGGGCCTGTGCAAAACCGCTAAGAATCATCTAGTATAGTTTTTATAGGTGTTGGGAATGAGAAAATGTTAACTAAATAGAACTGTTAATTTTAAGTGTCAGTTCTGGAGGTTTAACCATATTTTTTTTTTCATCTTTAATTTATTTTTAAATATAAGTCTGACTTGTTAATTAATTAATTTTCTATTATCTTTTTTACATTACAATACATAATATTATTTTTTTTTCTAAATCATAACAGTAAAGTCTCCATTTAAAGAGCTTCAGAAATATAACTATCATTATAAATTCAGAAAATATAGATAAATATTTATCTGTATTTCCTAAATAATAAATGTTTCTGCATAATTTTAAACTGAGGAGTATTTGCATTATATACATCGCATTAAAACTTCCATTTATGAAACATATTTTCTATTTAGCAAATTTTTAGTTTCGGATAGCTATAAAAGATTATTTTTCACGGAACATCTTTTCTGTTTTTTAGAATGCATATATCAGACTCATATAAGTATCTTACTCTGAGATAATCCCTAGCTATGTGTCAGGGAGAATAGTACAACTGGATTGCCATTTGACTCTGAATAGAGCGGATCCACTCCTCACCCCACCCCTAATCAATTTTGTCAGCTAAGAATGTGTGTGCACGCTTGCGGTAAATATCTGAAAAAAAAGTCTTTGAAAGGAGAAGAAAAAGTGTTATTCCAAGAATTATCAGTAAACACACTTCTTTAATATCTAACAGAGGTTGAAAGCATTTTTAAAAGCGTTGTCCGTATAAATAGAATTCAGAATTTTTTTAAAGAGGTCATCAAAGGTTTCTGTAAAAAAAAAGAAAAAATAAGTATTTATTTAGTTTGGGATTTATACAAAATAATTCGTTGATGAAAAAGATCTGATATTTTAAATCATAGTATTCGTAATTTTAGACATTTTAAATTGCCTGAAATGTAAGTTTTATTATAGTTTTGTTACAGACATAAATTTTATTAATAGTTTCTATTTTTGTGTAACTCAGCCTGTTTTTTTATTGTAATGACGGAATATTGCAATCTATTTTCATCCCAGATCCTGATATGACAGAATTATACAAATTTGTACAAAAATGTGTTTTTGATGCCAACAGAGCATTTTAATATTTTTACAACGTTATTACAAAATAATACATTGAATTTAGCAATTTTCAATTCGCCCACGACAGATGGTGAATCGACAAACATCTGCAACTCGTACAATCGTATCGTTTGATAAACAATGAAATTAATGATGCGTCAATAAATGCTCACCAAAATATGCCAAATCGCAATGAAACTGCAAATATGAAATATTTTAAAGGATAAAAAGTAGAAAAAAGATTATAAATAGAAAAATGAATTGTAAAATATAATTTTTAAAATATGCCTTTAACAGTTAATGATTTCCTGTTAATTGATTTGCGATTATACGTTCAGAAATCAGTGTAGAAATTCCAAAAAGATGGTTTAAATAATGTTTAATTCCCCCCCCCCCCATCTTAAAAAAGAAACGGAGCAAAAATTATACGTATTTTTTCATAAATTTATTTAATAAGTGCGCTTTTTACTAAGCGTAAAATAAACTTTTTTTTGTGAAAAAAAAAAAAAAAAAAAAACGAAAAGAGAGAAAGAGAAAGAAAAAAGTATTTGTTTTGAAAGGATTGTCTCAATTGGAATTTTATAGTTTAGTAATCATAAAAAGAATTCATATTTTAAAAGTATCCATATTTTGCATTTTAAATCTCTGGAAATATTATTTTTATTAACTAAAATTAAATTATGTCGCAAGATATCCTCAGAAACATTTAGCATCATTAATTGTATGAAAAATAGTACAGAATGAATTTCCTAAGTACAAAATGATTTCAATGGATTTTAAATATGAAAAGCTAAAACAATGTTATTGTCATTTAAAAATATAATTTCATGTAGGAATTTAAAAATTGAAAGACATTTATGTTATCTTAAATAATTACTGATACGCCTTTTTTTTTTTTTTTTTTTTTTTTTTTTTTTTTTACTTATAAATTTAAATTTATATTGAATATATACAAAACGCTATGCATTTAAATTTGCAATAAAAGTTAGATAATTCCGGCTTTTACGAAGCACATAAAATATGGATATTTTCTAGTTTTGAGTTTCAAAAGAGGGCAAAAATACATGAATACCTTAGAAACATTTTTTGTTCAACGGCCCTGTAGCATAATGGATAGAGCGCGCGTCTGGTGTTCGTAAATACCCTAGATCAAACCCGGAAGGCAAAATGAAGGTAAGAAATTTGTTCCCAAAAGCTGTTTTTCATGTAATTCCATGTGCGTGCTTGATAATTGTAATGTCTGTTACATGTGAATCTGTCTGATAATTAGTTAAAAAAAGAACGTATTTATTTCTGAAAAAAAGTAATTAAATTGTTTTACATTACTTTAAACCATAGCTTCAAAATTTTTTGAGGCATATTAAGTGACCTTGAAGTTTCCCAAAGCCCTCCAGTATCACTTCCTAAAATCTTCCCCAGAACCTCCCGGGAAGGGCCCTAAAGGAGGTCCTGAGGAAGCTCCAGGATGCTGCAAGGCGGACATTTTCGGTTCCTGAGGACCTCCTGGTGACAATTTTCTGCATCCTCAGGGATGCCCTGGGGATGATGGTGTTTTATTGTATATCTTCCTGGGGCTGTCCTGGGGAGGCACATGTGCTATATGGGTGATTGGGTGCTGTTTCAAGAAAATGTATAATTTATCTCTAGAAGTGATAAACAAAAACGTAAGGTTTTTTTTTTTGGTCTTTTTTTTAATCACAGGTTCAGTGATACGCAGGTTAAGGGGTTTGTTTGAGATAGAATCGATCCCAACGATATCCAGTTACAAAATCGTTCAAAATATAATTATGTTGCATGACAAATATAACAAACCATGAATATATTACAACAGAGTTTAAAACAAAGGAAACAACAAAATTAACAAAACAGAAGAATTGTAGCAATCATCTGCGGTAGCAGTCTTACCGACTTACGTGAGTGAGAAATGCCAAGCTGGGCATCGTCCTTGTGGTTTAATGGTAGAGCACTGGAGCGCTATTCCAGGGGTCCGTGTTCGATTCCCGGCTTGGACATTTTTCACTCTGTTGGTTTACGTTTAGTTAGTATAGTAATAATTCACGTCTTTAATATTCAATAATTTCAAGCGTAATTTCACTGCTGAAAAGTCGTTGAAAAATTAATTAAAATTGTATATTCACCGATGCTGGGTTCATTTGCGTCTCATGTTACGCCGCAAGATTGTGTGCTCATGAAGACTTCTCCATCTTGTAGATACGATAGCAGTCTTACGACTTATGTGAGTGAGAGATGCCAAGCTGGGCATTTTCCTTTTGGCTTAATGGTAGAGCACTGGAGCGCTATTCCAGGGGTCCCATTTCGATTCCCGGCTTGGACATTTTTCCCTCTGTTGGTTTACGCTTAGTTAGCATGGTGATAATTCACGTCTTTAATATTCATCTACTTTGTGTTTTGACGTACCATCTTGTAAATGCCCCGTTGTTGCTGGATGTACAAAATCCCCTTATTTGTATGGATGTACCAATGCGATAAATTGTGACTACAAAATTTGAGCAAGGTAACTGTCATTCATCTGAACTTCAGAAAAGTTGGGAAATTTGAAAGAATTGACTCAAAAGAAATAAAAAAAGTGACTTAAAAGCTCTGAAGGAACACTCGTAACCGCAATTTAATTTCGCATGATGTTTTGAAGCCAGGGGATTACAGTGGGCAATTTATGAAATTGAAGACGAATTGAAGACGAATTGAAGACGAATGTATTTTTGATGAAGCATTCACAAGCATTTTAAGAGGATCTGTCATCTTAATCATATCATGGCAGTTAGCAGAATAGAGTGAAATGAAAATCTATATTTTCATTCAGAGATCATTTTGATACTTTTTTTTTTGCTCTTGTCTATAACGGTGCATGAATCAAAATCGGTATTTAGACCCATATCTTATAAAACATTTACTTCAATCACACCAGTTGCACAATGAGAAACACCGTACCGATCGCTAAGAAATATAGTAGATATTAACTTTACTCTCATCTACAAATTGGAGAGAACTCTGTGGTTTGACTTAAAATCCTTGTCGTCTTATTCTGCTCTATAAGGACATTAGTATATAATTTCGAATTCAATAATGATTGACTGTGGACATGCAGGCTTTAAAGCATCATGCGTAGTTAAATTGAGTTTACAGTTTACCTTCCAGAATTTTTAGCCTTTTTCTTTTTATCGTTTCTCGAGAGTCCATTTCACCGAATTTTCGTTGTAAGTTAGTAAACTTCAGCTCAATAACAGGCATCATGATCCTTTATTAATTGTCACAATTTTTCCTGATTAAAAGAAATTTGGATTTCGTACGCGCAATAACAATGTGGCAATTGCAGGATGCTATGGCAAAAGGTAAAGTAGATATTTGCGTCAACTCTTTTTGTGTGACAGACATTTTATTTTAATCTCAGATATGTAACTTTCATTATACGATTCTGTAATTGGAAACCGTTGAAATAGAGGCTTTCTCAAACCTTTCATTTTGCGAATCACACTAATCATGTTTTTTTTTCCAAAACCGCCTTTTTAGTTACCGTCTAGAGGATAAATGTAAACTTTTCTTAAAACAGCGCCGAATGAGAGCTTCATGTTTGATAAGCTTAACTAATTTAAATCATTTGGAACATCAAACGCATTCAAATGTCTGTTTTGTGGTTATTTTCTTCGATGTGGTCATAATATATCAAAACATCACAACATCGAAGCAAATGATCTGCCGACTGGCAGCAAAATGAAACTATGGATAGGGGAAGCGGAATAAGGTACTAGAATAAATGTGCGTGGACTTATTTTCATAATATTTATTATCGCTGCTGATGCGCGATCACATAGTGTTCTCTGATTTTAATTATTTTTTTCCATTGTTCTTAATGATTTCACTACATATAGCTATAGTGTTCATATTTCATAAAGTTTAACAATCATAAAAATTAACATAAAATAGTGGATTCTTGTCCCTTTTCATGAATTTGAAGGCCTATGCACTATCGGAAGCTATGAATAAATTCTTTTTTTATCTATATTTTATTTTGCCTCTACATTTCGCAACTTTTCCACGATATAACGATGACAAAATATGATTTTTATTTTTTCGGACCACTCTATTGTACAGTCTTGGTAAAAAAATCAACCCCTTGACCGCCAGGTTTATTTTCGCCGGTGATTGCTATATACCATGCTATGCTGTGTAAAATGTTTGTGTTATAAAACTCACCTTCCAGTAGTGCCCTGTTATATCAGTTGCATATCACAGACCAACCCGGTTCAAATAGGCAGCAATTATCGTGTAGTGAGTGACGCATGGTGTATACGTCATGGTCGTTGATTACTGAAATGAGAGAACGTACGTTCTAATGGTCAAGGGGTTCAGTGAATGTTAATACTTATTCTGCCACAAATATCCGTAGGAAAATCACAAAGTTACATATCAGCTATAAATTATGCCTTCTAAAATATTATGTAGGGGTCGCAGCATATAGGACAAATCCTATTGTTCTTACCAGTATATTTTATGAATAATCCTCATGATACGTACCTATTGCAGTTCTTGTAAAAATGCCTCTTGAAGATTATTGATAAAAGATACTGGTAAGAACAATAAAATTTGTCCTATATGTGGCGACCCCTGTATTATGGGACTTCGCGATTATCTTCACGTTAGATTGAAAGTGAAATTTAATCTTTTTAAATAATAGTCCATAAATTTCGTATGATAAAAGTTCTATATTTTTTAATAAATCCAAATTTTTACGACATTCCAACAGTTGTTTTAGAGTTCTTATTTTAAAAAGAGAGGATGTTAGAGGTTATCTTTACGCTAGAACCTGAAATTACTACTGAATGCTGATAAATGCCTGAGTATAAGTAAAAGAAACGAATGCTGCAAAATAACAAAAAACTAGTTTAGTACCTAATTTTCTGATGGCGTACCCATCAACTGTTTTTTTTAAATCAGATTTCAGTCCATAATGTAAATATAATAGTTAAATACGACAAAATAATAGTTAAACATCAGAATCATTTAACACTTACAGTAGCAGACAAAAGTTTTGAGACGATATGTTTTTCTGTCCTAACTTTTTGTATAAGTAAAATTTCTTATTGATATAAGCTAGTATTTTGTACCCGTTTTAAAGCGCAACAAAATGCAATGTTAGAACAATTGGTTCATTCTCCAAAAACTGTAACATTCCAGTCACAAAGCCTTTTTCGGTATTTGACATGAATTAATTTTTAGCTCACAGGCTATCAAAGCCTGAGAGCTAATGTGCCGCCGGTTCTGTATGTATGTATGTATGTATGTATGTACGTATGTATGTACGTACGTACGAATGTATGTATGTATGTACGTACGTACGTATGTATGTACATAACGCGATAACTCTTGATAGAAACATCCGATTTGATTCAATTTTTTTTTTTGGTTCATTCTGATAAGGCGCTTCCCTGATTAATTTTGGGGGTCCATTGGTTAAATATGAAGGGGGGAAAGGGAGGCTACACCCCCCCCCCTTAATTTAGATAAATGAGTATTTCATGCAGAATTAATCGATTTGCTCCAAATTTGGTATACCAGTTTATTATGTTAAGGGGCTTCCCTGATTAAATTTGGAGGTTCATTAGTTAAGTATATAGGGGGGAAAGGGGGGCTAGTCCCCCCCCCCTTAATTTAGATAAATGGGTTTTTCATGCAGAATTAATCTATTTGCTCCAAATTTGGTATACCAGTTTATTATGTTAAGGAGCTTCCCTGATTAAATTTGGAGTTTCATTCCTTAAGTATATAGGGGGGAACTAGACCCCCCTTAATTTAAATAAATGGGTTTTTTATGCAGAATTATTTGATTTGGCCCAGATTTGCTATACCGGCTGTTAAGAAGCTGCCTTGATTAGATTTGGAGGTTCATTAGTTAAGTACAAAGAGGGGATAGGGGAGAGGCTAGACCCCGCCCCCTCTTAATTTAGATAAATGAGTTTTTCATGTAGAGTTATTCGATTTGCTCCAAATTTAGTATACCGGTCTATTATGTTAAAAAGCTGCCTTGATTATATTTGGAGGTCTATTGGTTAAGTATAAAGGCGGGACGCGGGCTTGTTTCCCCTTAATTTAGTTAAATGGGTTTTTCATGCAGAATTACTCGATTTGCTTCAAATTTGATATACCGGTTTAATCCGTTATGGCGCTTCCTTCATTAGATTTGGAGGTTCATTTGTTACGTATAAAAGGGGGGAAAGGGGGAAAGCCCCCTGCCTTAATTTAGATAAATGTATTTTCATGCAGAATTATCCAATTTACTTTAATTTTTTTTTCTGTGTTCATTCTGATAAGGAGCTTTCCCTATTAGATTTGGAGGTTCATTGGTTAAGTATAAAGGGGGGAAGGGGGTTAATTTAGCGATATGGTTTTTTTCATGCAGAATTATCAGATTTGCATCAAATTTGGTATGCCGGTTTATTATGTTAAGGAGCTTCCCTGATTAGATTTGGATGTTCATTGGTTAAGTATAAAGGGGATACGGGGTCCCATCCCCTTTCATTTATTTTTTGAGGGCATTATTCTATGAAATAAGAGTATAATATGCAGTTAGTGTGAATAGCCTGTGAGCTCAATGCCATTAGTTTAACTGGGCACATTTCTTTTTATTGAATTAATTTATGTTTTCTGTTGAAAGTGAAGGAAGACTAAACGTGTTGTGGGCATTGATTTTTTATAATTACTTTATATTTTTTTATTTCTTAGTACACATTATGTGAGATCTCACCTCCGTGTCATGTCACACACCCAATGTTACCGAGGAAGATGTTTCATTATTTGTTTAATTGAAAACAAAATAGTTAAATAACTATTATTTTAGCCATTAATATCTCAAAAACAAGTAACTTAGCATAGTTAATTACTTTCTTTGTATTTTTGTTTGTTTTCTGGGTACAGAAAGGAGTGTCACACAATAAATTCTCACCTCCATAAAACAAACATTAAGTTGCATTTTCATGTTAAAAAATGGCAAAATGATCATATGATTTCGTTCATCCTGATGCTACAGTCAACCAGTATGTTTGCTGTTGTTAAATTATAAGTCAGAAATTTGTTTCAAGTCAGGTATTAGAATTTGTTATAAAAAAGCAACCATGGTTATTGGAGGTTTTCACATCCGTGGACTGAAATTTCAAGGTGACTAAATCAACACTAAGATATTTGCTTATACGTTGCTTATGTAATTACATGAACAGATGTTGATTTAACCCTAGAACTACCGGAAATTTTACTCAAGTTTTATAAAAACATTCTACACCAGAATTTTTACTGAAAACTATTTAATTTGTTTATTTAACTTATTATTGTCTGATTTATACATTTAGTTTGTTTTGAAGAAATTTCTGGTTTGAATAGATATTTTGAATATTCATGTCGGGTCCATTGGACCCTTCTGGTAGACAGAGGGTTAAAGAACAAAAAAAAAATTCTCAAAAGAATAAATATGTAGATTAATATTTATAGCATCTTCCTCACCTCCGTGAATCTCTTAATTTTGAAAATATATATTTTAGAGAAAGAATTTACAATGACTGTAAATAAAAAAAAATTGTTTCAAAACTTTAAAAGAGAAGAATTGAATAACATATAAAAAATGGGTGATAAAAAGAAGCTCCAGATGGGAGATGTTTTTTGTTGTTGTTGTTGTTGTTGTTGTTGTTGTTGTTGTTGTTTTTTTTTTTTTTATTATTTATTCCAAATAAATTCATTATGCATTCTTTAAATTGCTCCTTAGTTTTATATCTAATAGAATAAATATTTTTTTTATGCTCCGCCCTACACAAACTTGCCTGTAGCTTAAACTTCACATCCGTGAATGATGTTATTAAAAAATTCGTGTTCCTGAAAAATATATATATATAATGTATCTGGGCCATTGCTGATTTTTACTTGCAGTAAGTGATAAGTTTCAAAAAATGATAACATTTGTCTTGAAAATCAAAAATTTTTTTACGGGAAATTTTTTTATTGAAAATGTACACTTTTGGAAGAATGACCCAATTGAGACATATGCATGAATTAAAAATAATTCGTAAATTCGCAAAATTACATAAGCAAAAGTATTTAGACGATTCAGTTTTTCTAAACTTCTACTGAAATTAAGAGTCTTAATGTAACGAAATACAGCAACATCTAATATTTAGTTGCATATCCACGGAAAAAACCGTTTTGTTGAAACAACTAAATTTTGGTTAATATAGCTCAAACCAAATATTTTGGTTGCAATGAACCAAATGATTTGTTGAATTAACAAAATCATTTGGTTAGTCTAACCAAAATTTGATCATTCCAACCAAAATATTTGGTTTGAGCTATATTAACCAAAATTTAGTTGTTTCAACAAAACAGTTTTTTCCGTGTCCTTTTGCTTTGAGGACTGCGGCACTATGTCTGGGCGTGGAATTTAGAAGGCTTTCTAAAGTGGACCGAGAGATTTTCGCCCATTCCGTTTGAAGATCCTGAATCCTTTGAAGAATGCTTCCGTGACCTGACTTTTCTTCCAATGTGTTCCGAACGATGTTCCCTTAGATTGAGGTCAGGTGACTGACTTGGCGAGTCCAAAACTTTAATTTTCTTAGCTGTAAACCATTTTTTCACCATTTTGGATGTATGCTCGGGATAATTTTCCTGCTGAAACGTATTTTTACGAGCTTAAGGCAGCATCTGATCTTCTAAAATGTTTTTATAAAAAATTTGATTCATAATGCCATCGGTGTGTACGAGGTGGACGACGCTATCATGATGGAAAGCTCCACAGACCATCACTGATCCGTTTCCGTGTTTCACTGTTGTACATCGGTACCTGGGATCCATTCTGGTGCCTTTTGGATGATGAATATAATGTCGGCCACCATTTACAAACAAACTGAATTCGGATTCATCACTCCAAAGGACCTTCTTCCACTGTTTGATTGTCCACGTTCCGTGCTCCTTAGTGAATATCAATCGGATTTTCCTATTCTTCGCCCGGATGAGAGGTTATGTTGCAAGGTCGCGTGCACACAATCCAGTGGCATCCAAACGATGCACGGTATGTGATTTATCGATTCTAGCTGGCCAAAAGTCGATTTTTAAAAGTTTATCCAAGCGTAATTTATTTTTTGCTTGTTATAGTTCAATAGTTAGGGCGTTGTACCCTGCTAATGGTTTTGATATAAATATAATTGTATGATCCATAGACTAGTGCAAAGTCGAAGTTTCTTAGTTTGGAACGAATCAATCAATTTGAATATGATTCTTTAATATGTTACTTGAAGTGGAATAAAATGTACTGCTCAATTATGGACGCTTCCAAACAAAATATGGACCTTATTTCATCGGATTTAGGTGCATAAAGTTTGCACATATCATCTGTTATTTCATATTTATTGTCGCGAAAAACTCTGTATTTTTTTTTACAATTTTCCAGTTTTAATATAGAAAAAGCTATATGATAAAGCACGATTAAGCTCAATTTTTGATGTGATTAAATAGTTTAGATTATTACCTTTTCGTTCCAATTTAATTTGCCTGTCCTTAGGTACCCGCCCAGTTTTTAGAATTGTTTTTAGCTTGTTGAGTCTACATACGTTTTTTGAAATTTTAGTCCAAGTACCTTTTTCTTTAATATCAAAGACAGCAGAATTTCAGTTAGTCATATAAGTAAACTTTTGTACCATTATGCAACTGCAACAAGAGTTAAAATTTAACAAAAATGTGAATTTGGTTGAAAATATTTTTCTCATAGAGGAAAATTACAATGAAGAACACACGAAGTTTTGGAAGAGTGAAATGTTTAAATTTATGACCAAATTTGGACAAAAATTACCAGTTGTACACTATTAAAAAAATCTGTAATATTACTAAAGTTTTTCTAGGAAACTGGGATTCCTAGAACTTTTTATGTAACGGCAACAACAAAAATTCTTGTAACAGCGTCTGTTACAGAAATTTTTCTTGTTGCCGTTACATAAAAAGCTCTAGGAATCCCAATTTTCTAGAAAAACTATATTAACTTTACAGATTTTTTTTACAGTGTACGTAGATATCTCAGGACAAAATGATGTAAAATATATTACTTGACTGCAAATTTCGGGTGGTTACAAATTTGATCTAGACAAATTTTCAAAATTTAGATTTTATATAATGCAAAACATAATGTAGGCATTTTCTCATTATATCTTATAATTCCCATTCTTTACACAAGGTTCCTCTGTGCAGAGATAAATATAAATATACAACAGAATATATAACACAACAGTTTTGATTAAAGCTGTTGAATGTTTGCCGTATCTTAAATTTTAGAAAAAGAAATTTTAGGACGTGTTATAATAATACAAAAATAGTTTTATCACTTTAGCTTCCATACCGTTAAGAAAGTATCATTAAAATTATCAAGAAGAACGTAAAATCATGCGTCAATCAGATTATGAAACATTTTTCAACGCATTCCGACTACTATAATAAAACTTCATAGCTTAATAACGTGAAAAACGATGTCTAAGTAATAATTTGTAAAACATATAACACGTTTGAAAACACAATTTCAGCCAAAGGCGAAGAAATAGCTGAAAATTTTGTACATCCCTGTATATGAACTATAGATTTATCATATAATTCACAATTTGCTGAAATTTAGAACAGTTAGTGAACGCATAGCGCAGTTGAAAATTCCTCGTCAGCAATTTCTTTCAATAAACGCAAATGTACTTCAGATGTTTCGTGCAGCCCTGTACATGATTTATAGAATTTATACACACTAAATAGTATGCAACTTTTATAATTTAAAAGTATTCCACAACTGAAAGCGCATTTCCATCAATTATTGTTCATACAAAGAAAAAATATGACTGATTTATTTTGAGTTCCCCTGTATATGAAAGATGAATGTCATATCACATTCAATAGTAAGCATCTTATAGAGCCCCTCAGATAAATATATATCAATTTAAATACTTTTGAAATAGTGTAACATGAACAAAATACACCACAAACAATTTTTCTCCATAGACCGTACTGTAACATAATTCTTTTTGGTGTCCCTGTCTAGTGTAAATGATCGATAAATGCTATCCATACCATATCTAAAGCAATCATCTTGTAGTGCACTTATAGATATGTATATAAATTTCAAAGTGTTTGAAATTACGAACCATCATTTAAAACCACCACAAACGATCTTTCCCCCATAGGCCGTAATGTAATGAAATACGTTTGAATGTCCCTGTAACGAAATTATGACTGCTACACGCTACATTTTGCAATTCCTAACATTCAATAGTAAATATCAATAACATTTTTCAATTTCATGGCGATGCGACTATATTGACGCCAAAAATAATTTAGGCCAGCTAGAATCGGTAAATCACTCACCGTACGACGTCTTGAAGTGTCCTTACTCACTATGAATCCATGTTCGGTGAACATCTCATATATTATAATGACATATTTCAGCAGCATTCTTGTTTGGGTCAGCGATCCACTTCTTCGGATCAACGCGTCTTGACGTTGAGTCGTTTTTCTTGGGGTTCCTAATCTTGGAAGATCGCGCTCACCTTTATCATCCTTCCACTTCTTTACTACGTAGCCAACAGTTGATTTTGGAATTCCCAACTTCCTAGTGATTTCAGAAATGACATTCTCCCCCCTGCTTCTTTAATAATTAAAAGACGAATGGTCAAAGGCGTGTTTTCCCCTGTCTTCATACTGAAACTGATACAGATACTAACATTAAGATTTTCACGTGTGAAATAGAAGTCTAATGCTTTAAAGGAAAGATTCAGGTCTGATGAGAAACGCCTTTTCTCAACAGATGGCGCTGACTTCCAAATGGGCAGGGCAATTACAATCCATTTCAGGAAACCCGTTTGCGTGAGCAACATGTATGATGACTAAAGCTACAAATTACTAATTTACATCATTAAGAAATTTTGCTTACAGAAAAAGTTGGGACAGAAAAACGTATCGTCACAAAACTTTTGCCAGCTAGTAGAAATGCCTCATGACTTGATAATCTTGATGTAACTTTAATTTTACGATAAACAATTAACAATTACATTAATATGCTTATGCTTAACAATTACTTTAATACTAATTTACTACAATAGAGGTCTCTATGCGCGAAAAATTGTATGGAAATATAATAACTATATCATTAAAAAAAATCATACGTTTTCGTAATGGCAATTTAAAAGTAAAAGTTAGAAAAATATCCTAATTCTTTTATCCAGACCTGTATATATTCTGTAGATTTGTATTTATAATGCGTAGTATGCAAAAATTTAGTCCAGTTAGAAAACGCATAAAACAGTTGAAAATTCTCCATCAGCAATTTCCGTCGATAAGCGGAAATGTACTCGAATTCTTTTGTTCAACCCAACCCTGTATATGGTCTATAAAATGTATATACACCATGTAATGTGCAAATAATTAGTTAAATTTAAAAACGCATACCACAGTTGAAAACGCACTTCCTGCAACTGTTGCTCATAGAAAGTACTGTAACAGAATATTTTGTGTGTCCCTATAAATGAGCGATAAATACTATGCACACCATATTCTATAGTAAGAATCTTTTAGTTAGCCTCAGTGATGAATGTCAATTTCAATATGTTTGAAGTTGTGTAACATCATTAAAATATTTGTAAAACGGTTTTTTCGTCAGACCATCATGTACCATAATTCTTTTTAGTGCCCTTGTAAACGAACTATAAATGCTAAACACTTCATTTTCAATACAAGAAATGTCATGGTAACACTCAATATCATATATCAATTGGCTAGCAATCCGAGTTTATTTACGCCTATACTCAAACAGATAAACGTTGGTCAACTATGTTGGAAAGTGTTAAAAAGACTTTAAACCCGTCTTTTTTATCACTCTCTGATTACAACTTACTATGATGAATTTTTTAATGCAATTTACTGTCTAAACAAACTATTAAAATACCCTATTTTGCATTTGTTTACTTTAAATTTTCTACTACATTTACACAACCTTGCATGAACTTCGCAACTTGGTAAATATTTTAATAAGATTTTTGAAATTAATATTTACACAGTTGCCCCTAATTTAAAATATTCTTTATTAATTTAAATGCATATCTTTATTTTTATGTGAAAGCCTTTAAGTTTGTGATGTAAACAACCTTCAAAAAAGTGTTGAAAAAGAAATACGATTACTCATCAAACTATTTCATCGAAACGTATTTTCTCGAGCTGTTACAAATTTAAGCCGCAGAAATAAGTTTCATTACTAACAACAACTAAAGTGGAATGTCGTATATAAACAGTATCACTTATAACATGTGTAATGTAGTCATATTTTTAATCAATATATATATTTTTTATAAAAAATTATAGAAAATTTAAAATAAATATTGGTAACATTAAAATGAATATTGATAAAATGAATTTTTATAGGGGACACTAGGGAGAGTTGACCCACTTTTTGCAAAATGATTTTTTATTTTTTAAATATTGAACGTATAATAAAGTTTTATATGTCATTTCATTCGTTATATAATCAGTTATCAAAATAAAATTGCTGCATAAGTGTAACATATAAGAAATTTGAAAAATGATGGATTTTATTCATGAAAAAATAATGAGTCAAAGCTCCCCATATATGGGAGGGTTGACCCACTATATGGGATGCTTGACCCACTTAGATTTATATTGCACTAATTGTGAAGAGAAATAAAATCAGTTTAAAAAAAGCAAAATAACTTTATTCTACATGCTTTAATTACTATAAAAAATATTTTTTTTTAAATACGAGGCTTAAAGAAACCTGGTAAGACGCAATCGCAAGTCAGAGGAGAAAAATTTTGTTTAAACAGGATTTTGTCTGAGCATGTACAGCAGGGAAAATGAAATTTTAACATTTAAAGCAGTATTCTGTTAGACGCAGGTTCCGTTTTCATAGTGTTTTATGTTATTATGTCCGGATTTAGGAGCCACTGTCCCGCTTCTTTTATATCCTTGTTTGTTTGGTTTTTTGTGACCCTCGATCTGACAAATCTAGTTGTCACATAGTTTGGCTTCATCTCACTGTATTCACCCTGGTGAAATTTTTCTACATACCTTCCTAAAGTTTTTCGATCGATGCCATGTTCTTTTGAAATCGCATAAGCATTTAACTGATCATTAACATGATTTAAACCTTTAAGTGGAAAAGTACTTTCAGTACTAAAATGTTGAAATAAATGACTGGCACCGGAATTTATGAACAAATTTATTCGGAAATAAGAAAAAGGCTATATTTCACATACATGTTAAATGATAAGATTTTAGCAAAATTCTGGTGTCATAGTGATGTTTCGGAATTAAAATTAAGTGGTTTTATAAACATACCACTGCCCCTCAAAGGGTTAAAACTGCTGCTTCATATTTTCTAGCCTTTCTTTATGTTTATATTTACCTATTGTAAGCAATATTTAAATTAAAAAAGTTCCTATCAACTTTCCCATTTTCAAGCAATTTTTCACATTTTTCTGTAGTCAGTTTTAAACATTTTTTCTCTCACACCATTTTACTGAAGCTTTCGAGTATAAATTTACATTCTTTTATGTATATTCCATTAACTTTTCATTATGCACGGTGTATAATAAAAAGATTTACAAAACCACTTAAGGGTGTATTCCAATCCAAACTGCTTATTTTCTGATTTATTTTGAAATTCATTTTTGCTCTCAAACGCATCAAACGGGCAAATTCTCTTATTTAGAAACTACATAATGTGCCGTTCTTGTTGATTTTTTGATAAATGCAAAAAATATTGCAAAAAATGCTGTCAAAGTTGGCATTTTGAACCGAATTTTTCGAAGCGGGAGATCTGAGAATAAAAAAAATGGTCATACTGAGGAAATAATTGTTCACAAATCAAATTCTAATTAATTGAGCGAAAAATGAAATCACATGGCCTCTTATTCATCTCTTCAAAAATCCCCTCAGTAAGTTTCATGTCTTTACTTTTAAAAATGAGTCTGAAAATGTCTCAGAAAATTTCGAGCTGTTGAGGGTGGAAATATATTTTTTCGAATACACCCTTAATTAGGGGAGCCTTGAGCATCTGGTCAACCCTCCCTCACATTGACTGTGTCAAGCCTCCGAACACTGTAAAAAAATATCAGTAAAATTACTAAAGTTTTTCTAGGAAACTGGGATTCCTAGAAATTTTTATGTAACGGCAACAACAAAAATTCCCGTGACAGAACTTTAGTAACTTTACAGATTTTTTTTTACAGTGTACATACACCTTTCTAAAAAGTACCACATTGTTATGTTAAGCCCAACTTAATGTACAGTCTTTATGCATGGAATGAAAGCTCGATATTTCTGCATTACTTTAAACCTACTTACTTAAATTTTTATGTTATAATTTATTTGAAAAAAGCTTACAAAATATTTCTAAAAAATGCAACTTTTAGGTTGAAAACGCCTGACAATTGATTTTTTCCACACCTATTTCGATTATCTCTATGAAATGAAGACTGTTGTTTGAGCATTCCAGTAGCTTTGGTTGACACCTATTGATAAAACTCCGAAATTCTTTTAAATTTGGAAATTGATGGGTGGATTAAGCCTCTCGTATGGTCAACCGTCCTTAGTCTCCCCTACAGAAGTGAAACACACTTTAAAAACTGAGAGATACTATATAATACTAAGATTTCAAGCTATAATCAATTTTAAGGGTGAGATGTTAATTTTCTAATTAATACTGGTTAATTTATTACGAAATTGTTGTATTGTTATAACATACACACTGTAAAAAAAAATATGTAAAGTTACTAAAGTTTTTCTAGGAAACTGGTATTCTTAGAAATTTTTATGTAACGACAACAACAAAAATTCCCCGTAACAGCGTCTGTTACATCAATTTTTCTTGTTGCCGTTACATAAAAAGTTCTAGGAATCCCAGCTTCCAAGAAAAACTTTAGTAACTTTACAAAAACTAAATGTTTTCAAAAAATAAATTTTTGGGGGAGTTGCCGGGTGAAATTTTGTGGGAAGTTACAAATTCGGATTCAGAGACCCCAAAAACATAAAGTGAGTCGAAATCCAGAACTAGTATTAATTTTTCCAGGTAAAATCCCCTATTGCCTGGACTTCATAACTTAGTGCACGTAGCGCCACAGTGCATGTTCAGAGGCAGCCCTCCCCCTCCCCGTTCATCCTACGTCATAATGTCATATATCCCATTTGTTGCAAATTTTGTCTAGTTTCTGAATTTCGTAATGCTTTTCCCCAAAAACAATAAGAAATTTAAGTTAAATACAACTATTTGGGGGTGGTTTCGGGGGGGAGGATTTTGGGGGGGGAAGTTAAAAATTCGCATTCAGCGACCCAAAAAACTTAAAGTAAACCTTATAGAGAAAGTCCACGGTCCATATTAAACGTTTAAGCCAAATGCATATACGAGTGTGTATCAATAAGTTTTTGCCCTCACATAGAAATAATTGAGTGAAAATTTTTGAAATTGCTACATTGTATCCGTTTCTCACTCTATCCGTCCTTTTCTATATAGTCACCGTGCACAGTAACACATTTTTGCAAACGGTATTTCAAAGAGAGGTGGGAAGATGTATTCCAGGAGGTACGATAGTAGACCCAAAGGGTGCGTTTTTCTAACTTTTGCCGATCCCCACATATGACATATTTTGGAAAGACCTGTGGGCATTTATTCATGTTATGCAGTCCCGAGCCCCTACCCCCAAATTTGCCCCTCGGGGGGCATGAATGATGCCCGCAAAATTTAGAAAAGTGCCCCCCGGAGGGAAAATTTGGGGGTGGGGTGGAGCTCGGAAGGTCCATAGCATGAATAAGGGGTCACAGGCCTTTCCGACAATATGTCACATGTGGGGATCCGTAAAAGTTAGAAAAATGCCCTCCTTTGGGTCTACTATCTCGCCTCCTGGAATACATTCCCCCCCATCTCTTTTAAATACCGGTTGCACAAATGTGTTACTGTGCACACTAACTATATAGAAAAGGACTCATAAAATGTAGCAATTTTATAAATTTCACTCAATTGAGGGGCAAAAGCTTATTGATACTCCCCCGTGCTTATTTCGTTAATTTACTCAAAACAGGGATTGTTAAATCTGTGATTCCAGTAGCTGCGAATTTGAGATATCCACTGCTCAAAACAATTAAAGGATATTGTAAGTTTTGTATAAAATAACGGTATGGGCGATTTTTTTGCAGAAAATAGAAGAAGAGAGTCACAAATGCAAATCTTTCTCATTTTCAAACTTCGGAGTATGCAAATTTTGAGTTTGACGTCAAAAGCGACGCTTTAGCTGCAGCGAATGAAATTTTGATTTGAACTTACTGAAAGACGAAGCGGAAAACAATGATGGACATTCCGTTAGTGCTTTGTTTCGATGAATGCGATGTCTCAACAAAGACATTTAACCGAATCAGAAACTTCAAGAGTTTTTGATCGGTTAGAGTGGGCCAAACACAAGCTCAAGTAGCAGAAGCCACTGGAGTTTTACAAAGTGTAATTTCCAGAATCTGGAACCGTTTTTTGGAGACTGGAAATGCAGGACGAAGACCAGAGCAAGGTTGTAGACATGCAACAGCGCCTAATGATGATCGATATTTAACGTTAACGGCTCGGAGACACGAAAATAAGAATGCCAATCTTCTTCAACAACACATTCTCTCGGCTACTGGTACCACAGTTTCGATACAAACTGCCCAAAACCGGCTCTCAGACCAATGGTATGTGTTACGTTAACAGCAGAGCACAGTGGCACCCGCAGGGAGTGGGCAACCGAGCATGTTAACTGGAGGAGAAATAAATGGCGCAAAACTGGACTACCTTTTTATCTCGAATAGGCTTGTGTGTATTTGCTGAAGTTCATCCTATAATATGCATATCTTCATCTGGAGGGAACGTGGTATTAGAAATAAACCTGCGTTCATGCAAGGAAGTCACATTTGGCAGTGGAGGAGTGTAGTCTATGCTGGCATCTCCATTGGTGGGTGCACCGACCTCCACGTTATTCGAAATGTAGTTCTGACCGATCAGCGATATAGGAATGAGATCTTCAGCCTTATTTTAGTCCCTCTAGCTGCAGTAATTGCAGTGTAATGGACGACATGCAGTAATGGACTTCATGCTAATAGGCAACAATTGCAGGCTACATAGTGCTCCCTTGGTGAATAATTTCCTTTCGAGGAAGGAATCATAAAACTTGAATGATCAGAATGTTCTCCGGACATGATTCCACTAGAACTTGTTTGGGACATTCTAGAGTTGTTGGCCACCTACCACTCCCACAAACTCTCCAAGAACTGGAAAGAGGTCTTCAGGAGGAGTGGGACAGAATACCCCAGCTCCTCATTTAATCGCTTCATTGACTCTATGCCTCAAAGGTGTTCAAGGTTACTGGTCATCTGGGGAAACAATATCCGCCACTAAAAGCGATTTTCTTTAAAGGAAACACTTTTTTTATTCGTTTTTCTCATGTGCACAAATTGTGTTTTTTTCCTTTTGTACACAAATGCTATATACAATGCATTTTATTCTGTCAATTATGTGTATTTTTTTCTCATACAGCTTACCACGCCTGTCGATCATGTATCAATCATCTAAATAATTCCCCAACCGGAAGATCAATCCACAACCTCGATATGCTTTAATTGTTTTGAGCAGTGTATTTTAGAATGAGTGAGATACTCATTACTTTCAAATTGTTGCATTCAGAATCCATTGTTAACATTAAAAAATAAGGGTTATGCAATGTAACAATGACTAAATGTATACCAGCACTTAATTTTAATTATAACAGTGTAATGCTTGTTCTGCAAGAATAAGATCATATTTTACGAATTCATTATTAAAGAAAGAAATTATTTGTTATTATGAAAGCATAACATATATTATAAAAGGGAACATGGAATTCGTAAAGTGGACAATGATATGAATATGTTAAAAACGGATCACACGGAATTTAATGGAATAGGCTTAAACATATACATATAATGTATCAAATTCTTAACATGTGAACTGCCTAAAGATCTTAACTTATGGTAAATTTTTAAGATATGAACTGTAAGTCAAAACGTATACATACAGCGAATATCAATTTTGAAATTCATAAGAAATAATAATTAAGTTTAACTAGGCACAACCTTAAAAATAAATGTAACTAAAATGCAAATTACTATACTCATAAAATATGAAATAGCATTAAATTAAGTCAAATCTCTCACTTTAGTGGATTGTTGGACCCTTTTTTATTCACAATGCTATTCGAATATTATTAATGCTTCAATGCAAATTATGATTATTTTTTAATTATAAAGATCTATGCATGTTTTTGAGATGTATTAATTTTGTTAAATTACATAAAATATTATAAATGTTCTTCAATTCTCACTCAGAAAAATTTTCGCGTGAAAAAAGTTTGGATGTACTCATAAAAAATAGAAACAGAATTGATTGAAGTTTTACATTTTAATGATTTTTCTACAGTAGCTAGATTTGCAAATGTTAACAATAAATTCAAATTCAGTATTTTTAAATGTTAAGAAGCACTTGTAACAGAAATATAGTCAAAATATTAAATTTGATTTCGCCATATAAAATTTCACCTAAAACCTTGCTCTCTCCATGTAAAACTTGAATGCTGTATATGCAATAATTTTAAGTTTTCTATATATACATAATTATGTATGGAAAGGGGTTATTTCAAAAGTGCGGAAATCTACTGCACCGGTCTATACATTTTACAATTAAATGGTGCGAGCTTGACCCTCCAAAGTCAGGAAAAATATAAATTTTCATCTCTGACTCATCCAATGTTTTTTGGGGTTAATTAAAATCATTCCATTAACACGTTCACGCCGGTGCGGTGGGTCACACTCGACTGTCTCAGATCTGCCAAGTCTCCGGCTTTTTGGATACCAGTATTTTAATACAGAAAATGTTGTTTTATTTAATTAGAACAATTGGGCGATTTAAAAAGAACAACATTTTCTCTAAAATAACAGTGGTGTGCAAAATGCTGGAGACTTCACAACTCTCAGACAGTCGGGTGTGACCCATCGCGCCTGCGTGAACGTGTTAATCAAAATAATTCAATAATACATCAACACAAAGCAAACAAAAATTCCAATTATGGAAATGATAAATGTTTCTGCAGTTATTCACGTGAAAAAGTATAAGAATTTGATACAATCGTCGTAAAATGTTGCGAAAAAAATGAAGCGGGTGTTTGATCCTACTTCTTTCTTGTTGTTGATGATGATTTGTGTGTGATCTTTTACTGACATATTGCAAAAATGTGTATTATGGCTGATAATGGCTGCAGGAAATAAAATTGTTTAGAAATCATAAAGCTTCTTAAATTTCACATGTTCTATACGTGTACAAATAATGGCTGCTACTTAATGTTTTCTTTAAGCACATTCTAATTTATAAGGGGCAGTCAAATGAAAACGAGACAGGCTAAATAACGACTATGACGCGTAAGTTGGTAACGCAGGTATGTGTGTCTATATTAGAGCCCTCTATAGGGAATCAGAAAGGAACAGCGCGAGCAATCACCACTTTGCCATTTGTCTATTAGACACACTCATATTGAAGTAAGGGAGTCGTGTGTGCGTCCGTCATAACTATGGAGGCCGGAATTGAGGAACAGCGATGTGTAATGCGTTTTTTGACTGCGGAAGGTGTGTCAGGAAGTGAAATTCATGCCCGAATGTCTGCTGTGTATGGTGAAAACAGCATGTCACGTGCGCGTGGTTTGAGTGAAATAAACAATTTCGAGACGGTCGGGTGTCATTGAAAGACAGAAGTCGGCAAGGGCTGGCTCATCGTGTAATTACCACTTCTGTCATTGCTGCGGTGGTTGCTGGCGTCAGAAATGACCGACGGCGGATGGTGGAAGACATTTGACTCATGTTTTGCATCTGTCACGGTACCGCGCACGCCATCTTGACAGCGCATTTGAAATACCTGAAAATCTATGCGTAGTGGGTTCCCCACAGCCAGACGGAGGTTATAGGCTAAGTTTAAAATTAATAAAATAATAAATAGTTTACTAACTTTTATTCCATCTGTCTCGGTTTCATTTGACAACAGTTTACCTACATTTTTTTTTTCCATCTGTCTCGTTTTCATTTGACTGCCCTTCATACTGCTAATACATTTTATCTAGATTTATTATTCTAGAATAAAAAGATGGAAAACTATGATACACCTGCCACAAGAGGCAGTGCATTAAGAAGTGTAACAGAACGCAGAGTGACATTGCCTTTAAACTATCAGATACTAATGGCTCCAGGCTTAGAGCCCCTGAGTTCAAGTACTAACAAACGAGAGTGAATCACTCGAACATTAATTAGGTGAAATGGCCAATCTCTGCAATCATTATAATGCTCAGCCCCAAGTAGAAAAAGATACATGCCAATATCAAAATTTATTGGGTGAGTGCAAAAGTTCTACCCGTTTTGAGCATAAGTAAATGTCAAGTGAAATACAGTCGTTACAGCTTATGTTTCGAGGTCAGGAAAGTGAATAATAACGCGTAGAGCAGTAGAGTATGCATAGGCACAACATTTGTCAGAAGAACTCATGCGGAACGGGAAACAACATAGCAAGCAAGCAAAACCACATCAGGCATTGTTCACTGTAGGAGTATGATAAAGCCGTTACAGCAGTCAGAGCTTGCCACATCATTTCTAATGTGTATGAGGAAGATGACGTGGACGTTAGCACATGCTACCGTTAGTTTAGGAAATTCCGGGACTGAGACAGGAGTTGTAAAGATCATGCCCGTTTTTGATGCCTATCAGTGGTTTCTGACGAGGAGATGGACACAGCCATAGCAAATTCCCTACATCCAACTTTCGGATAATTAGCCGAAATGTTCTCGGTACACAGAACAACAGTCCAAAGACGGATGCATGCGCTTGGCTTCATCAAAAATTCGATCAGTGGGTAGCACACCAGCTTACAGAAAGGCAACGATAAAAGAGGATCAGCACCTGTCTTTCTTTGCTTCCCTGTAACAGTAGGGAACCAATTTTGAACCGAAATGTAACGGGTGATGAGAAGTGGGTACTCTACCGTACTGTGAAGCGTCGAAGGACCATGTGCCGATGTTGCAGATGGTGCTCCATCGACCTAAACAAGAGGACTCCATTCCAAAAATATTTTGCTCAGTATATGGCTTAATGCTAGGGAAATAATCAACTAGGAGTCCTCGCACCAAACCAAATTATCAAGGCAGACACCTACTGCCAAAAATTGGACAAATTGTTAGCAATACTCATGTCTAAGTGGCCAGCATTCATCAACCGTAGAGGGGTTGTCTTTCAAAACGATAAAGTCAGCTCCCATGTTGCTTCAAGGACTCGGCAAAAATTACTGGGCCTAAGTTGGTAACTTCCACTTCAGCCGGCGTATAGCCCCAACCTTGAACCTTCGATTTATCCCCTTATTTGATTGTTACACAACGCCTTTGCTCCCGAACCTTCAATGATGTGGAGACTGTAAAAACGGCGTTACAACAGTATTTTGACTATAAAACAGAGGAGTTTTATCGGCGAGGGATTAACGTACTGCAAGACAGATGGCAACAGGTCATACATAATAACGGTACATGCGTGAATTCATAGGTGCTTACCTTTTTGTGTTCTCCAACTTTCTGTTTTCGCTAAAAACGGGTAGAACTTTTGCACTCACCCAATAATATAGGCTAACATAAAATGACGCCTGTTCTAAATGATATTCGTGAATATTATTTTTTTGACATTTGACAATGTTGGCCAATATTTCCCAACATCTGCGAATATTACTTTTTGACATTTAGTGACATAACTCTTTGCATTCCAGAATAACATTTTTAGATATTGAATGGTATATATATATATATATACAAGAACTGAGACAAAAACAGAATAGGGAAAGAGACAAGATGTTAATGATGGCATACTTGTTGAGACATGATCAAACGTGTCAAAACACATTCCTTCTTGTTGGTTTAAAAACCACAATTTTAATGCTGCTTGCCAGTCCCTGAAACTTGTTCCTACCATAAGTATGTTCCTGCAAATGAAGTAACTTTCAGAAAGTAAAGATACCCAAAGCCTTTTCAAAATTTATATTGCAGAAAAATCACATTTTTTCATAAGAAGTAAGCTAGGAATTATTAATGAATTGAGACTTGCACTTAGTGATTTCAAAATATATTTCTATGAGACGGCAGGGCGAAGATCTTCAATCAAGTTATCAAGAGATGACAAGACTTGGTTCCTACAAAAAAAATTTTTGAGAAAGATGAAAATTGTGGTTTTTGAACCAACAAGAAAGAATGTGTTTTGACACGTTTGATCATGTCTTAACAAGTATGACAACATTAGCAGCTTTTCTTTTTCCCAATGTTGTTTTTGTCTCAGGTCTTCTATAAAAATATTTTTTTTTCTTTACGTAAAAGTGCTGAGGTTTCTTTTAGTTTCTAAAATTACATACAACAAAAATTACTGAAACCATACAAAATGTATGGCCTTAGGCATAATTATTTTTTAAATTAATTGCTAAGCTTTGCAAAGGGCTTTATTTTCTGTTACTATTATTTAAAGATAATCAAAAACATAAACTTAAATGACACTCTGAGATAAATACTTAGCTGTGACTACAACAATATAATAGTTTGGCAGTATTTTTTGACATGTTGCCCTTGCCATATCTCAGCTTGTAGTCAAATCTCCATCCTGAAATTTCTTGTGCATAACACTACCATACAATACTCTTATAAAAAAATTTTCAGATTTTTATCTAGTGCCCCACCAGAGATATCAAAGGCTGAAAAGTGCAATTTTTGTCATTTTTGAAAATTTTGGAATTTTTTTAGCGAAGAGAAAGCAAATCCCAGATCTGGAACTCGGCGTGTGAGTACATGTACTTTCGGCCTATTTGTAAAAAAAAAATATGTCATGTTTACAGTATTCCTTGCTAGAAAAATTTCCTCTTGTAATTGGACAAATTTTGGAAAAAAACTGAAACTTTATGCTTAAATTTTACCAATAAGCAGTTAGTTTCGGAAACTACTCCATTACCAGATTTTTAGCCCAAAGTATTCTGTACAAATTGCTTTAATCCGCACTTGAATTGGATAAATGAAGGATGAATTATTTCCAATTCCGTAAACCCTTCTTGTGAGAAAATTGCTGCAGACGATGAAACAAAGATGGTTGCCATGCACAAACAAAAATTTATAAAATTAAAATAATAGTCATTTTGAACGTCCATCATGTTAGGGTGTTTGTACAAAAAATTTCAGATTTTTTAAAAATGGTCGAGCAACCAGTGCTGGACCACTTGAAATGGATTGACCCGGTGAAACTAAAAACGTTCTAAAAACGTTCTAAATCGCGATTTCTACGCAATCTCATGAAGTATCAATCCGACTTCATAAGTAATGATTGAAAATTAATTATGACAGTCCGTGCTCCAACATACACTATATTTTATGTAGTTGTCACTACCACCTGGGGGTTGCAGGTTCAAAAAAGTTCTAAATTGCGATTTTTGTGATACTGCAGGGTCTAGCAACTTGAAAATAGGCATGGCAATTACATAAAAGATGTAAATATTCTCTAAGAACAGTTTCTAAAAAATTCGAAATTTAAAAGGGGTGAAAAAGCACGAAAAGCGTTCTAAATTGCGATTTTTACACAATCTCAGGAAATACCAAACCGATTTCAAACGTAATGGTTGCAAATTGATGGTGACAGCCCCTGCTCAAACATAGGCTATATTTTATGTTGTTGTCACTACCACCTGGGGGTTGCAGGAGCAAAAAATGTTCTAAATTTCGTTTTTTTTGTGATACTGAGGGGTTTTGAAATTTGGCATGGTAATTAATAAATGCAAATGCTTTCTAAGAATCGTCGAAAGAAAATTACAAATTTAACAGGGTGAAGTGAGCGAAAAGTGTTCTAAAAACGTCGAAATTAAGATTTTTATGCAATCTTATGAAAAACCAAACCGATTTCAAAAATAATGGTTGCAAATTGGTGTTGATAGAACCTGCTCAAACATAAGCTATATTTTATGCAGGTTCCACTAACAAGAGGGTTATAGGAGCAAAAAAACGTTCTAAATTGCGATTTCTGTGATACTGAAGAGGCTAGAAACTTGAAATACGGCATGGTAGTTATTGATAAAATATAAATACTCTCTAAAAACAGTCGAAGATGAATTCGAAATTTAAAAGGGGTGAAGCGAAGGGAAGGAGAGAAAAGCGTTCTAAAATGTCCTAAATTATGATTTCTATGCAATCTCAGGAAATATTAAACCGATTACAAAAGTAATGGTGGCGAATCGATGGTGACAATCTCTGATCCTAAACAGACTATGTTTTATGCCGGTGCCACTACCACCCGTGGTTCGCTGGAACAACAAACGTTCTAAAAAAGCCTTAAAAAACATTCTAAATTACGTTTTCTATGGAATATTCGGAAATACCAAACAGATTTCAAAATTAATGTCACAAATTATTGGTGACAGTGTCTGTTTCAACATAGGCATTTTATGTTGGTACCACTATCAGCAGAGAGGTTGTAGACCGTTAGACCAGAAGCTTGGAGTTTGACATGATGGTAAATTTTAAGATGAAAATGCGTTCTAAGAACGGTTTCTAAAAAATTCGAAACTTAAAATGAATACTGAAATGAGCGTACGAAACGGCCATAAAAGCTTCAAAATACTTTCTAACTTATCATTTATTTAGAAATAGTTTTAGTTCTTCTTATTAACTTAAGTCTATTTCTGTCTAATGTAGTGTACTAATGAAGTTTAGTCAAACTGAGGCTTAATTAGTATTTTTTGAATTATTCCTAAAAGTATAGTTTCTTCTAATAAAAATTAGACATGCAAATATCCCTTGGCATATTTCAACTATTTCGTGAGCAAAACCGCGAGTTTTGCTAGTCCATATATAAATATTTAAATATACCAATTTTAAGAAGTGCCCCACCCAGCATAGAAATTAGAATGTTGACATAAATTGATAGTTAGAATGTTGACACAAATTGATGAGCGCAGTGCCGAAATCTGTTGATTGACGTAGCCAACTAAAGAAGTAGGCCGCGGAACTTAAACCCTTCGCGGCTATCACGTGATCAACATTGGCTAGCATTCAACAATTGTCGAACTGCTTTTCAGTCTAAATTTATCGCGTGACTTCCGAGATAGGGGGACGTGTTGCAGCCTGTCTCTAGTTGGACACTACCGCAATCTGACCAAGGTGGTTGAGCAAGTTTTCAGGGGATGTCCTCATTCGAGAGGCAAAATTTTGGTCACTTATTTCTTTCTAATATTCTGGCGGGATGCACTCCTTCAATGACAATATGCATAGCTCCCAACTTTTACGCTTTTTTCTTACCACTAAAATTTAATAGTAAAATTTTCCATGTTTAATCGGCAAACTCTGTGATTCATTAAATCAAAAATTTCTTTTAAATTTTAGTTGTAAGAAAAAAGCGTAAAAGTTGGCAGCTACGCAACATGGCTGATGCCTAGAACGAAAACATGTTAAAATGTTTATTTATTTATAATTGAAATTAATAGTCCTTCAAATTAAATTTAATTGAGTTTAAATTTCAGTTCATTCCATTATTTTAATGAATATACGCATCGTCGCAATATTCATCTGAAATTCTTTTAGAAATAAAGTATTCTTTTTATATAAAAGTTTGTTTCATGCGTAGTACAAAAAATAATGAAAAAGTGATTCTTAAAGAAATTAGAAAGTCGATTTGAACATCGGAGAATTTGCTTACAAAATGCTGTTATTGATAAATGCAGAAATTGAATGAAAATATTCATAATACAATATAAAATTCTAAGCTTTTTCCTATTAAAATTTATAATTAATGTTTTTATTCGGAAATAAGAAAAACTATTCGTTGCATGGCACTTTTTTAATTTTACATTCAACGGGTCATACTTAAAGATACTATTAAATGAAAACTTTTTCTTGGATAGCTTAAATGAAGACAAAGAAGCTGAAACCAAAAGAAAGAATTATCAATTTAAGAGTCTCAAGAGTACGTATTGATTAATTAAGAGAGCTTTTCTATTACTCATCGAAGTGAAGATATTTGATAAGCTGTTTTTTGATTGACTTACAGTTTGAATGATGAAATTAATTTTCAAAAGTTTTTTGCTTTGAAGCTATTGAATTTTTTTTAAATATAAGTAGTAAGATAATAAATATTTTTAAAACTTAGTTTCAATTATCGGTGCATTTTACTATTCGTCAATATACTTTAAAAATTAAACTTTTGAAAATAAATGAGGTAAGATTTCTTCAAAAATTAAAAGTTTAGGGGTTTTTTTTAATTAAAATTAAATGCCTCATAGATTTCTTTTTACTTCTCATAAATATATATGTTTGTTTGTTGGTGTAAGCGAACTCAAGAATTGATTCTAAATACATCTGAAATTTGGACGCTATGTCCCTTTTAACAATAAGAAAGTATTTTTTCGGAATTCAAAATTAAGAAAGTGTAAAAAACTGGACATATTTTTAGCAGATTGCATCATTCTGATCATTTACCTGTGCTAAAATTTTAAAAATAAGAAAATACGTTAGATCTTAGTAAGAAACTTCATTGTTATATTTCATTGAAAAACAGTTTTTCACTATTCCATCTCCAAGTGGAGGTTTTTATTATTATTATTATTATTGGTGTTGTAGTTGTTGTTGTTAGTTGTTTTTGTTTTTCTGTTGTTCTTTCTTTTGTTTTTGCTCATGCTGTTGTTGTTATTCTTATAGTTGAATTGCTCTTGTTGATGATGATGATCTCGTTGTTGTTTTTTATTATTACCTAGTAAACTTTTAACATTAATCATTATTACTCATTTCTATTTCACGGTGTACATAAAATTCAATGAATCCTCTTTTGTCGCGATGCTTAGTGGTACTTTAGAAGGCTCCTTCTATAAAATGCTTCTCTTCAAATATAATTACTTCCCAATTTTTATACAATTTCAATGTTTAACTATGTAAAAGCTTACGTTATAAGTTATTCGTACAGGGTAACTCCGGGAGAGTCGCCGCATACGGGATAGATGCCACACCCTTTGTATTTCTTGTAATTATCGATAGGTGGCCGTCAACCGCACAGTATAGGTACGCAATCAGATTATTTTAAACATTGTATAGCGTGAATCCCATTTCGATGTTTACTTGTAGAAGTACAATCCTTAATTTGACGTAAGTGCATGACTTCACCGTCCAAACTTTTAAGCACGTTATGTTTAAATGCTTTTCATACACTAATTACTAAATGAATGCATGATTTCGAAGTCAAAACTAAGTTTAGCGTCTGTATAGAGTGCTGTGTGTAGAGTGGCGCCATTCCCCTTAGCAATGGCAGGTAACTGTGATGGCCGACGTATGCACCATGCAAAATGTGATACATGCCGCACTTGTATTCGGGTATACATGCCGCAGTTTCTTTTGTACGGGATGAATAAGTGTTATTAATTTTTCCTTTTCTTTTTGCCCAGACTAACCATGTTAGGCATGTTATCAAGTTTACAAAAACCAAAGGAGAAAAAGGGGAAATAAAAAGTAAGAAGGGCATGCTGATGTTGGAGGAGGAAAGCGAAGCAACGCATACTTGGCTGGACTGACAATGTCATCTAACTCAAAGTTTAAAAAATATCGCGACTGGCCCAACGTGACCCTATACCCAACTAGCCCCGGTCTACCCTAAATCACCAAAATATGTGCGAATGAAATAATGAATCAATAAAAATGACATTTTTTATTTTTTTACTTCCTTTTTTTCAGTTATATTGCACTGACATTTTTACTTTTTTTTTCTTTTCATAATACAAACCTTTTCGAAAGTTATGAAAACTCCTGCAATTGTTTTACTTTATATTCTTTTTTATTTTTCAGTTTTGTGAAAAATTCCCGAAATATTCTATAATAAATTCACAAATTTATTTTTAAAAAACCTATTTTGAGCTATCTACCAGTAAATAATTGTAAAATAAGGCTGAACATTAAAATTTTCTCTGCTGAAAAAGAGTTAATCCGGATTCAATCTACCTGCTGAATGATTATTAATTTTATTTGTAAGTTATTAAAACATTGTTTCTACTTACCCTTTTACAGTATTTAGAAATATTTATCATTTTTGAGATGTAAACTTTGCAGACCAGAAGGAAATCCTTTTAAATATGAATTATATTAATTCAAATGAATTATGTATCATATGAATGTTACTTTAATGTATTGATTCTTGCATCAGCCTAATATTTAGTTTATTCGTGTACTTCCTTGCAATGCTAGATCATTATTCATTTTTCTTCTAAGTTATTAAAATACTTCTTATTCATTATTTACCCAGTTTCAGTAGTTCATAAGATTTATTATTTGCAAAATCATTATTCATTTTACTTGTACGTTATAAAAACATTTTCCTTTCTATTTAACCTTTTTAAGTAGTTCAAAAGATTCATCATTTTTTAGAATTAAAAGGATTTTTTATACATGCAGGAAACCTTTGTAAAAACCAGTTATCATTGAAACTCGACAGAGTTTCTTGCAAAGCCAAAGAAACAACAATGCAATGAACCGTAAATGAAAGGAATTTCCGCCAATTGATGCCGAACGATTTTACAAAAAAATTTTAGTACTCTAATTTATATTTTGCGGACTGACCAAAACGGGATTTTGACACCTCTATAGCTCGAGTTCTATTTATCATGGAAACAAAACTCTTCTTTCTATGAATGGGGCGCGCCATGTGACTCAGGAAACATAAGTAAAGTGAGATCCGATGAATAGGTTTTTAGTAAGTGCGATTTTGAAAGTGCTGTTTTTTGCACTTTTTAGATTCTTGTTCAGACCAAAAACTGTTGATGATACAGCGATGTGCTATTATTGGATTTTTATGTGGTTTGCTGCATTTGAATTGTTTCTATAAGTAGTTCAAACCTTCGAAAGTACAAACATATTGATTAGTTTTTCATTTATGTGAGTTTGAAATAATTGATTCCTATACTTAAAATAGAGCAAAAAAATATTAAATGGCCTATCTGTTGTCGAAATGATTGTATACACATGATATTGAAATATGTTACAATAGTCGACCCATGTAAGCTTCCCATTGTATAACAGAATTGTAGCTTTTACGATTCGCTTACAGGGTCACTCAAAATAGGTAGGGCTATAGAGTTGTGGAATTATCCGATTTTTAATCGATTTGCTGCATTCTAATTATTTTTATGCATTGTTCAAATCTTTAATGTTTTGTGTAAAAATATTAATTAGTTTTTGATTTATATATGTTTGAAGTAATTGATTCTTATACTTAAGATAGAGCCAAAATATATTAAATGGCATGTCTTCTCAAAATGGCCGTATATACATGATTTTAAAATAGGTTACTACAGTCTACCCAAGTAAGCTTCCTATTGTGAAAAAGAATTGTAGTATTTACGTTTTGTTTACAGGGTCACTCAAAAGGTTTTTGATAAGGCTACAGAGATATATAATTATCGGATTTTTACGCGGTTTGCTCTATTTTATTTGTTTCTATATGCAAGTTGTTTAATTATTAATTAAAGTTGTGTAATTATCCGATTCTTAATCTTTTTGCTGCATTTAAATTGTTTTTATGAGTAGTTGAAATCTTTAAAATTTCATGTAAAAATATTTATTAGTTTTTGATTCACATGAGTTTGAAGTAATTGATTCCTATACTTAATACAGAGCAAAAATATATTAAATGGTATAACTCTTGTCAAAATCACGCAAGTAAGTTTCCTATTGCGAAGCAGAATTGTGACGTTTACATTTCGTCTACAGGGTCACTCAAAAATTTTTGATAGGGCTACAGAGATCTGTAATTATCGGATTTTACGCCGTTTGCAGTGTATTATTTGGTTTTATAAGCAGTTCAAATCTATAAACTTTCATTAGAAAGACCCCCACGGAAGGCTCGCACATAAACGATACCAAAACCAACCTTTAAAGTTTCATATATAAAAATATCGAATAATTTTTACATGTATTTTTTTATGTCTGTCTTTCTATATGTACACTGCACATATACTCAAATATTTTTCCCAATATTCCAAGCTTTGCAATTTATTCAATTTAAGTTATTTTACAAAGGTAATATAGTCAGCAAGGTTTTTTATTGCATAACTTTTAATTCATTACTTACAATCCTTTTTCACCAAATAAATTTTTACAGTTTTATTGGATTTTTTTTTAGTCCTTCACTTTAAATTTTTAATAAGGATATTTATAAAACTAATCGATTCTGGACTTGTTAATTAAAGAGAGTTATCAATATACCATAAATAGCTTTTAGTTCATTTTTAATCAGTTTATACTGTTACTTAAAAATTTACAAATATGACCGAAATTAGGGAAAATTATTTCATAATGATGAACTATAAAATTCCGGACTTTTATTGAAAGGAATTATAATTTATCGGTTGAATTATCCGAAATATATGACAAAATATTTGGAAGTCATGCGATTCAGTATGTCCTCTTTGTCACGTTAAAAACAATTGGGAATTTAGAAAGTGCATAAATTGAAAATTCAAAAAACCCAACGAGTGTTAGAGCTTATGAAAACATTTAAAAGAAAAAAAAAGCTTAATCAGATAATCTGCGTTTCTGCCGCACTTAGCGGACGGACATTGGATTACCCGAAATAAAAAAAATCTAATTTTATTTAAAAATTATTTCAAGCATGTCCTCTAATAAAATAAATGCTTATTATTCAGTCTGTTTTTAAATCTTTATATATTTTCTATAAATTGATATGAATTTTGAAAATGTAAAGGTATTTTTTCAAAAGTTATTAGGATAAACTCGTTGCTGAGTTAATTAATGAACCATCCTATAGCTTATAGACCAACAGCAAAAAAATAGCTGTTTTTGTTTCCATCACATTTTATCAAATATAAAAAATATCATATATAAATAATCATACATAAAAAATAAATGATTTCTTCTGAGATTTGTAAAAATCAATAAAATGGTTTTGAATCATTTTACAATACTCCAATATTATATATTATTAGACATATTACGCATTTGAAAAGTTTATAGCATCACTATTAAATTACTTTTTTACTTCTGTCATCTTTCGTTTCTCTTTTCTTTTCTGAATCAAAATGGAATATGTGTAATGCAAATGAAATACCTTACAAAAAGGAGTGATATTTCATCAAAAACAGCTCGTTGTAAATGATCCCTCCAAGCAACAAATCTGAAACGACAGTCATAAAAAGAAGTGATATCACATAAAAAGAAGTGATATAGAAGTGCATACCCGAGTGCCGTGTAAAAATCTATCACTATTCATAATGTTTCCAAAGGACTCGGGGTGAGGTCCAGTGTGTGAAAACTGCTTGGCGACCTGTTGGCGTAGGGGAGACCAGGGCAAGATGACTATGTTAACAATTTTTGTTGTTTATTAATTTATTTTTAAGTATAGTAAAACTAATTTTACATGAACTGTTAAAGTATTCCTTTGTAGTATTAAATATATTACCATTTAATTTTTCAAATAAAAAAATAAAGGATAATTTTATTTTTTCATAACATTAACAAATCGTCATCTTGCCCCAGTATGACTTTGGCCTTGGGGCAAGATGACAACACTGAAAAAGGTTGAACATGTTTTATTTTTTGAATATGTTACATGGTTTAACAAATGATAACTGTGTTTTTACATCTTACAAAGTATCAAACTAAGCATAATGCATTGTAACGTAATGTTGACGTGTTTAGTTGTACAGCTAACAAAAGTCACAAATGAAAATGCCATTTTCATAATTGGAACACTCCTCATGCCCCCACTCTTGGCATTTACATCACTGGATCTATTCTTCTGTTGATGGGTGACAATATTCCTCGTCACAAGCAGGACATCTGAAAACACCATCCTTTGAAGTTGATGCAACAGGACTGTTTGGCCTGGATTTAATAGACTTAGGCCTACAGGAATTTAGTTTGAATTTTTTTACTCCTTTATTTAGCTTCACGAGCTTCTTTTCTCTGTTTTTTAAACGTTCCTGTTCTTCCTTCTGCTTTTCCCTTTGTTCGAACATTTCTTTAATGGGTGTGCTTGTAAGAATGCTTAAGCTCAGTGTTTTTCTTTTTCTTTTTTGTCTCACATTGTGTTGCTTTAGGCAATGGTTTGGAGTCAAAAACATTAACCGCAAGGTCGTGCAAACAAGCGTTTACAGGATTTAAATAGAATTGACAACATAGTTAGTTTAATAAATTCCGAAACACGGGGCAATATGACGAGTTCGTCATCTTGTCCCGGACTGCGCCTATTTAAAAATATTCGTTTTCATTGCCCTGAAGGAAGGCGATTAATTGACATTTATTCATGGTAATAGGTAGCATTTAAACTAAGTTAGTCATAAATATTAAAGGGAAACGATATATCTTACCTGTATCTGTAGCAGAGCTTATTTACAAATGCATAAAAGTTATAACGTGGCAGCGGTAAACAATCAAAGCTTCACAACTAACACAAAAATGAGGATTTCAGCGTCTCTTTACTATTGTTTAACGAACGGCCGATAGCAGAGCCAGTAGTGTCCGGTTGATGCTGCCACCTAGTGGAAAACGTTAAAAATTAAGAAATTCGTCATCTTGCCCTGCTCTTCATCTTGCCCCGGTCTCCCCTATATATATAGGCGGTACATCAATTTGGAAAATTTGTGAAAATCGAAAAATAAATTTTAAATTCTCATTATGTCCCTTTTATAAATATCTGTCAGAGGAATATTTGTAATAAATTAGAAAGAGTTGTAAGACAAGCAGGAAATGGTATGCAATTGTGGTAATCGTCTATTATTACAATTGTACTTTTCAATATTTTTAGCATAGTCTTTAATTACATAAATACATTTAATAATTCAGTGTTTCAAAATTACAGGGAAAACTGGTAAAAAGGATCCTGTTTATGACGGAAATATTTCTTAAACAAAAAATGTCGTGTTTGCATCATAATGAATATTATATAACTAGAAAGGTAGCCCGCCAAAAATGACGGAAAATTAGATATAAAGATACAACTCATGTGCAAGAATATGAGTTTTTCTCGCTTTATCGGCGGTGATAGATGCAAATAAAAAATTTTAAGAACGCAACACATTTATGAAAAACTATGTACAGTAGAAGACCACTAATCCGCACAGTTTTGTTTCAAGTGTTGTGCGGATTTGAGGCTTTTTGCGATCATGTCTATTCAATCTTTGTTCACATTTTTAAAAACTCATATATTGGACAAATTAGATTGTCAATTCTTAAAAATAAATAAATTACACTCTTAAACATATAAGTAAGGTAAAAACTATTAAACTATCGTATACGATTTAATGCAATGGTATTATACGTGGTTGCTTCACGATCTCGGTTACGACGTTGACGAAATTGACTGCAACTTGTCATAATCTTAATTGTGTAGGCAGTAACAACAAAGTAGTAACCCGTTTTTAATAAAATTTTTGATAAAAAGTATTTTTTCAAAAACTTGTGTAAAATTGCCGGCCGTTCTCATGTTATGTAAGCCCTAGTAGTGCATTTGTAACGCTGAAGAGTTTGCATGTATGTGGAATTTAGAAAAGCTTCTTCAAAAGAAAAGCCCTGAAATAACATTGTAATTCCACTAACTTCAAAGTTTAATCGGGCCCTGATGTTGCTTACTGAAATCTAATGAATTCAGTTATTTGTAATAATGCAACAGAATTAAACAGTTAAATTTATTTAACTTAAACATGCTGTTACTTCAAAGTTATTTTTTAGTATAAAGGGAAAAAAGTATTTAAATTTTTCAAACCATGCATTTATAATTTTTTTCATTATTTAATAACTAAATAATAAAAAAAATATGCTTTTGTTCTGAGCTCATAAATATGACAATAAAATAATGTAACTAAGTGAAATTGCAAAATAAAATCTATGTGAATTCAAACCGTAAAAAAACGATAGCGCCACCATTTTACCTGCTATGACATCATAAAAATATTCTCCATTGATTGTTGAAGAACTTACTTTGTGAATGTTTACCTCAATGGTTTAATTATTTTTTACCGTTCATGATGAATGAATCTCTTGTATTTGTTTAGGTTTATGGAATGAGATATTAAGCTGTCAACCTGAAATTATCCTAGGATTGATGTACTTTTAATATAAATTAAAAACAATTCTTTGATCTTGCAATAAAATATTTTAGTTTATATAATTGGTTATTTCTATTAATTAATTATTTGGGTACTTTTCCATTATTTGGCGTAATTCGGGCTTCAGAAAGTGACATATGTCACCAAACTATATAAACAGCGATGAAAACATACCTGGGGAACTTTTATTTTTGTTCATATATGTATTTATTATTATTAATTATTTATTTAGGTACTTTTCCACTATAAGGCACTTTGCATTTTTAAAAAAAGCTTGGCGCAATTTGGGCTTCAGAAAGTAGACCATATAAACAGATTTGCCAGACCATATAAACAGCTAAGAAAACAAATCTAATGAGCTTTTATTTTGTTTATATATGTGTTTATATACAAAAAAAATCCAATTCTAAA